>JAQFVV010007453.1:0-88115 GCA_028023455.1 Epiperipatus broadwayi | reverse complement strand
AAATTTATATGCATTATATTTTTGCTCAGGTATATGTGTTTTTGTAATCTAAGCCTCCATGTTATTGGCGCTAAATGCTAAAAATTATATTATAACAGTCAGAAATGTGTGATTCATTAACATAGTGCAGAATTCACCACCACACAGAAATGCAGCACCATCTAAGTAGTGAAGCCACTCATAGTATCTGAGTTCAAACATAGTTTATCGGTTCCACAATACAATCTATGAAACAATGCATCTGATGCCACATTAGTAAATATTTTTTTTAGGCATGGTGATCAGGGAGATGCATGAGAATCAAGAATTTTATTTTGAGTTAGCCAATCAGAACATTAATCTTAACATTTATATTTAAAGAATCAAGGAAACATATTGAATGGGTATTGAATAAATAAATAAAGAAAAGTTCTTTTTAATCTTATGTGATTCTCCACTAATACTAAGAACTACATTTTTTCCTATAAAAGTCTCCAATTTTTCCACTAATTTATATCTCTAACTTGCATATTTATAAAATCGGTTTTAAATTAATATTCTTGACACTGTTGTTAATTTTTCATTTCTTATAAATATTTTTAAATATGCTTTGTAAAAAAATATGTGCTCTTATATTTTTATTTTAATTCTATCTTTCATATTATTTACATCCTTAATTGTAAACATATCTTTTTTCTCATTTATCTCTAACACACCCCTCTACAGTTGAATCAGTGGCAATGCAATATGTCATGGGATGATGATGTTTCAGAATCAATTCTTGTGTTTGTAGATATGATGTTCAAACATCTTTTGAACTCCCAAGAAATAAAACCATTAGCCTTTTATATCTAGCATTGTAACTGTACTTCTATGAAGGTAGGTCTATCAAACTATATATTTTATATTCCTCTTTTTTAGTTTAATGGATAACAAAATCTCTATTATAGACTAATCTATCTATTTTTTAGCTTCCCTCTTTCTAATAAATTTAACTTATCTTTATTATATAATTATATATTTACAATAAAATTAATTCCATATATCTTATGTAAATTTACTCCATTAGCAAAATTTGGTAATAGTATCATCATCCTTATCTGCCTATTTCTTTTTCTTCAAACTTATAAACATATTTCAAAACACATTATTTGTTCATTATTATTATCTTTATATGTTTTTCCTAACATCTTAACAATATTCAGAATCTCAGCTTTTGACATATACATTGTATATTCCTTCTTTTCTAACTAACATATTCCCACCAATCCCTAAACATCAAATCACCATATAATACAATCTTTTTTTACTTTGTATTACCACACACATTTTACTTTTTGTAACATGTCTTTATAATCTCGTAAATCAACTTTTGCTATGCCATATCTCTTCAAATTCATTGTTTACTTGAATTATGAAAAATCCTGGATTGAAAAGTTATTCATCAATTTGGTGCTTTGAAATCATATGATTTTCCAAACATTGATTTTATAATTATTTGTTTGAAATCAATAAATATTATATTTAATTGTTTATCTTTAAAACTAAAATAAAACAAAAAACGTTGATTTTATTTTCAATACGTGGATATTAAGTTAATCGTTATTACTTTAAAATTTGCTCCATGCTTAAAAATTAATTGTTTTTTCTTTTTTTTTTAATCGTCGAAAATATTTTATGTACTGACAAATTATATATATCATTGTTGTTCAAACACTTTATTCATTTATTATTTATGTTGATTTAAGTACCTGAAAATTTCACACAAATAAATAAACAATAAAATATTATTAATTTAAATGCAATTTTTGTAAATATTTGTTAGAGATAAATATAAAAAGAAATATAAAGGAACGTAATTACAAAGCGTCATCATCACAAACAATATTAAGTCTGTTTCAACAATTTAATTATGAGCTTTTCTACCCAGAAAATGACTTCCTGTGGAATTTCTTTAAGACATTTATAATATAAAAATTTACTTAATAAAAGTTTATTATGCGCGAATTTAGCTACGAGCAAAAACTGATTGATGTATAAAAAAGACTTCATTCTCTTTGTAAATTGTTAAAAATTGCTTTTAAATCAATAGAATACCCATTAAATAAAAACTATAAAATAAATCAATAGTTAGAATCTTAATGTATTCACTTGTAATATTTTTTTTAACTTGTTGCATCTTTTCATTGAATTCTTCCACAAGCCATCATTTCTAAATGCTTCAAGTTATTTTCAAAATAATATATATATTTTTCTTAATTTGATTTTTGATTTAATTGTGTTTGAAAGCACCGAGAGAATCGAATGAAAGAATTATATATATATTAAGTACTTTGTATTTCTTTAATTTATTTACTGATAATTTTTCAACTAAAAGTGAATTACTAAGAAAAAAAAATTCCTTACATCTTTTTTTGTTTTTAAATATAGTCTTAGTGGCCCACGTCTAGGCTCATTGTTATTCTCGCTCTTTTCCCTTTTAGTTGACTGATTATTTTACCTAGAGGAGCATCATCCCTCTGACACTGGGACAATCTTTTAAGGTCATTCTCTACCCTATCATTCCTCCCCAAATTTACCCCTGCCACGTATAAATTCTCAACCTTCAGGTGACTCGATGGCACACGTACTGGATTGCGACTAAGAACATCAGCCACGATGTTATCTGACCCCTTACAATGTTTTACCACATAATTATATTCTTGAAGGTATAAGCTCCTAAAGGAGCTTATGAAATTTGAAGTAGACACACGAGGCGATTCCCTTCCAAAACGACACGACAAAAAAAAAAAAGCAACTACTTCTCTAACACGCCCTTTTCTCTTAAAATAATTAAACATACAAACAAACAAAAAACAATAAACAAAAATTAACAACATGGCGGATAATTGTAATGTGGTGCAGTTAATATAATGAAGATTGATATAAAAAAAAAACTTGCAAATATATTTGTAGTGCAATGAGTATTCATCCTTCCACAAAAATACTAATAATGGACAGAAACCAGTCTCTACCGTTAGTGAGAGTAGTAGAATAGAAAAATATCAAACTAGTAACACGAGCATGGTGACTTAGGTGTTTGATATCTTTAGCTCAATTAATAAAAAGGCAGTTTGCAGAATACAATCATAATGAGAGAATGTAATCTGACTTTCAGAAATGATTGATAGCTGTGATTTGATAGACTTGAGATGAGAAATGCTTTAATAAACAATTGATAAGGTTCAAAGTAACTTATGAATAATGAATATATATGAAGAATACTGTTAATTCTGACTTCCATGTTAATAAAAATTAAATTAGATGGAAAGGGGTTTCAAATTTTTATGACTATAACTCTATTATTTTAGCATTTACAACTAATTTAAATAACATATGTTTGATTTTATCTTGAATTTCCATGCAATACAAAGTAATAAAAACAACAGAGTAAATTAATTTTACTTCCCTTCTCACATATTCTTATCTTCAACTATCACAATTCAATAAATTGTACTTCAAATCAATCAATCAATAAATAATACAATAGTAAATAGCATTTTGAGTTTGGTTTAATCTTGAATATGCATATATGACAAAAATAATAAACACAATACTGTAAATGAATTCTTGCTTTCAATAATCATAGTTTCAGTAAATTGCACTTAAGATAAATAAATAAGTAAAAATAAAACAGAAAATTATAGAAAACATTTTATTTTCTATATTTACATTCTTTCCTTCACAAAATAACTACTGGTCACTGTGTTCATAATATCTCACACAAAAAAAAGTGTTGCTTTTTTTTTCCAACAAAGGATAATCATTTAATTCCTATATTTAATATCAATTATCTTTTGTGTTTCAGTAATAATTAACATTGCAAGGAAAATTAAACAAAAACAAAACTAGTAAGTTTTATTATTAGTAGTAGTATTTTCTGAATGATATATATATATGTATATATATATGTCAATAGATGGCATTCTACCAAAAACACCATCAAGCGTATGTTTGTTTACATAAACGTCAGAGCAAGCATTCACTATCTTTAACCTTAATTCTACTTTCAGATCATGATTTCTAGCTATTTGCTATCGTCAGTGAAGAATCACCGATGATAGCAAATAGCTTGAAATCATGATCTGAAAGTGGAATTAAGGTTAGAGATAGTGAATGTTTGCTCTGACGTTTATGTAAACAAACTTACGCTTGATGGTGTTTTGGGTAGAATGCCATCTGTTGACATAAATACAAGTGTTAGCAAGTTTTCAACTTTTTTTTTGTTTTTCATATATATATTAAAACAAGTTATAAAATTTGTAACTTGCTTTTAAGCTTGCATTTTATGTTCATGAGATAGAGCTTACCAATGGCTCTATATAAGCTTTGTTTTTATAAGTGCCAAAAGAAATAGAACTCAAAATCTCTATTGTTATCCCTGCCTTCAGACCAGCTAGTTTCGAGCTTATGGCTCATGTCATTGGAGGGCTGGGAGTCTAGAAACTAGATCTAAAATACTAACTCAATGTTTCTATCAATTTGAAAGCATGAATTTATTGCGCATGTAAATGTCTTCAAATCCAGCCTCCCATACCAGATAGTATTAAAATCCAATCCATCCTTTAGGAGGGCTCTATTTATCATCAGACTAGTTAGAAAAATCTCATCAGGGTAAAGTAGCATTTTTCATTATAAAATTGTAAGTCTTATATTACTGTTTAATATTGTAAAATGATCAGTGAGTAAACTTTTATATTAGGTACACATTTATTTCTGTGGAAGTTGACCAACATCAAGATCTTTTTCCATACAAATGTAAGCAATCTTTTTAGCAATTAGCAAACAATAAAGCTTAATCTGCAGAGAGAATTTTGCTCAGGAGAAATCGAGAAAACACTGTATTCTATGAATTTTTATTTTAAACTTGAATTTATTGAAACTGACAGATCTAATTATTTGTATTATCCAAAATTCCAAGTGAAGTTAAATTTTGATTTTGTTAAAAATAAATGTGGAACTGAATTTTAAATCCCGCTTGAATGAAATACTTACAGTATTGTTATAAATTAAAGTAATCACTTATGAATGAAAAATAAATGACTCATAATAGAAAATAAAAATAATTATTAACCAAAGAAAGACATTAACAACCTAGGATAAATTAAAGGAATATTATGATGATACATGGATTAATAGACTTTTTGCAGTGAAGCGACATTAGACCAATGTATACTCTAAACAGAAAAGCTGGTTATCTTCAATTATATAATATAATCTTGTGCAAAGAACCCTAAAGGAATAAAGAATTTAAAAATAAAATGAAAAATATTGCATTCCATTCATTATATGGATTACAAATATCTAAAATGATTTTCTAAAATAAAATATTTTTTTAAAAAAAAAATTGGATTAATGTTTTACATAGTTAAAAGAAAACGGATATTGTGCTAAAACTTCAAATGGAAATAATAAACCTCGAGGATCACTTCGCTAAAATGTATCAGAATTTACCAACGGATTATAAAATTTAATATATGTGTGCATGGACCAAAACCAAATAATATAACAAAACACCACTAAATGAGATTTGCAGCAAAATGTAAGAAAATTTCGAAGGACGACGTGGGATAACTATATAAATATAATTTTATTACTTGTTATTTTCTAATCTTAATTTTAAACAGAAAAAAAGAGTTAATCATATACCTCAGTTTGAAGTTAACTTATGTTAAAGTTTTATTAGTTGAGTTATTATAAATTTTGTTTTTGAAATATGCCTTATTCAAATTTTAATTTAATGCTTTACCCTTAATAAAGAATAGGAGATATAAGTAAGAATGTTTGTTATATGGAGTGTTTTAAGAGATCAGGTATTATTAAATATTTATGCTTATAGTCATTTTATTTACATGTAGAATGCATGTTATGATAAAATATCATAACTACATTATAAAATTGAAGAAACATGGCTTTGCAGATGATACACATTTCTTATTCATTATTATTATTATTATTATTATTATTATTATTATTATTATTATTATTATTATTATTATTATTATTATTATTATTATTATTATTATTATTATTATTATTATTATTATTATTATTATTATTATTATTATTATTATTATTATTGTTGTTGTTGTTGTTGTTGTTGTTGTTGTTATTATTATTATTATTATTATTATTATTATTATTATTATTATTATTATTATTATTATTATTATTATTATTATTATTATTATTATTATTATTATTATTATTATTATTATTATTATTATTATTATTATTATTATTATAAAAGTTAAATTAAGTTAAATGTAAGCTAATTGATGCTTGGAAAATTGTTGGCTCATGTATTAGTGCAATATTTCATAGGGGAAATGTAAGTGTAAAATTTTATATATGTATAAATTCGTGTGAGACCCATGCATACATTGTTGGTAAATGAATCACCACCTAGCCAGTGCAGTTGTAGCCTAGCTCACTCAATTAGATGCTTAATCCAATTTTATGAAGTATTTAAATGTAGTGGATGAATTTTCCACTTAGCTATTTCTACACTGTAAGATGATTTCTTTATTGATGGCCAGAGTATGTTAGGCATACCCATTTATCCTGTATGACTAGTGATAAATTCCTAGCATAACTCAACCTAAATAAAAAGGTATTTTAATCTTATTCAGGTCTTTGCCTATCCTCATGTTAATGCTAACTTTGTTTCTTTATGGGTGTATGTAATTAGAGCACAGAGAATTATCAGTAATAAATGTTGTCTACAGGGTAGTAAAATTAATTTGATGTTTCTTAATGAGTGTGGATTATATGTGAAATTTGTTGTACTAAGACATTGCATTATTTTAAATGCTTTATTTCATTAATAGGAGCCAAGAGTATTAATTTAATGAAATATTGAACTCAAGAGTTTAAAATACAGGGAGTAGCTATAATAAGCAGTGGGTATCTAAAGTTATTTGCAACCTTTTGAAAACATGACTGGAATGGTAAGCCAACTAGGGTATTATTGTTATTATTATTGTAAGGACATTATTTGCTTGTATGCATGTGGATAAATTATCTAGTTAAGCACCAATTCTTGCACACATGAATAATAGTAATTGGATTCATGAGAGGGTGAACAATGCATAAAATATCTCCATTTTAAAGCATAGGGTTAAGACATATGAGGGAAAATAATTAATGTAAATTATTAGCTCATTATATAGAGAGTATTTGAGGGCATAAAATATAGGGAGAAAGTTAATTTCTTATATTTTAATATTAAGAATTTAGTTAAAGCAAATAGTATAATCATTTTTTTTTATTCAATGTTAATTTAAACCCCAGTCAGTAACAGTTAAATAATATTAGTTATTTTATAATGTAGCGGAATCAGCTATTTATTTTGTGAATTTTTTTTTTTATATACCGTTGAAGAACAGGGAAAAGCCATGTAAAACGTGTAAATAATGTATACATATTTTCTTTTAAAATTGATGTTAATTAATGAAATTGTTGTTTTAAAATAAACTTGTGTCTATGTCTCACTGTTTTGAGGTCTAATAAACTCTAGAAATGAAGTATAACTTACTTTGTTAAATCATACCAGGTAAAATTTATTTAAAAGGTTATTCTGTAAAGTTATTAAACACTGTAGAATTCAATCCACAATTTCAGAAGGTTATTAAAATTATTCAGCACATTTAGATAAAAAGATGTATGGTGTGCATGGTAGGGTTATTGTGTGATAGAGAGTACAGTGGGTGGACATAAAATCATTTATCCATCTGCTGTATTCAAATGCCTTCCCAGATGAACTTAGTAATAATTTTTCTTTAGTATCAAAGTGTTTATAATATATTATTTTCAATATTTATGTTTAAAACTTAATTGTAATTATTGGAAATTTAGTGTAAGTAGACAGTGATTATGTTAACTTCAGCCAAGGTCAATTATGGAGGTAATCACTAGGAGAGTATTAGATAGACTTCCAGGCCTTACTATTCTAAAGCCCTGAGGTAAGACTATTAGTGGTGAAAGAGATCTAGCAAGATGGAATTTTAGAACAAAGTGAAATAAGAGTACAGATGACCTATGAATGTGAGTGTGATGAAGGGATGGATCAGGAGGATGGGTTGGGCATAGGAATATTTTAATTCTTTTAAAATTTTAATTGTGACTTTAATGGTAAACAGATGGGAGGATGCTGAGAGATGGCAATAAGTATGGAGAGTTGAGCTCAATTTTTTTCCTCTCCAATAAATACAAAATTTATGATATTATTAGTATTATTTGTAATATGCTCTCAATGTTTTATTTGTTTAATAATTAGTTATTAACCCATTCATTAGATATTACTATAAATTATTAATATAGGGTATATGAGCACAGACTTTCACACCACTCACCTCTCTCCACTCTATCTAATAACACTGATACACCTAAACACATATATGCTGAAAAGATAAATAATCACCAATATACGTATTTAATAAATTATTGATCCATAATGATTAGCATAAGTAGGTCTCATTAAGGTTGCAATTTGGCGCCCTGGTAATTATTGTTAATATGCTAAGTCCCATCGTCATCGATCCTGAGGTGGTCCATTCTAGACATGGGGGAGAATTGGTGGGCATTTGGGTCCAGTTTGTTAGGTTATAATATATATGTATATGCATAAGACCTAATAAAATAAAAAAGTAAAGAAAGAGAGAAAGAGAAATAATAATAAATTAAATAGAAAAGGAAAGATCAAATTAGTAGCCAAATTTCTGATCATGTTATGAAATGTCAGAAAGTGTTATAATTCTATGTCATGATTAGTACAGTAATATAAATGAGAAAATGGAAAGTTCATCATGACTGAAGACCCAACTATAAAAGGGACAGTATACAAAATAAAAAAAGTTATTATTTTATGAAGCAATATGAGTGATAATAATGTCTAGAGATGTATCGTATCATTATTTCTGAGCCTTGAATGAACCTGACAATTACCAAACAATTTCATTCTGTAAAATATAATCTGCAAATTCATTAAGGTGAAATGGATTTACAAATACAATTTTATCTGGCTGTAGTTTTTCTGAACATTTCCAAAAAACTAACTGTTGATTAATTATAGAAGAAATATATGTTAAAATAAAATAAAAGAGATTATTGATGTGATGTGATGTAATGCACTTTGGATTCTCCTTTGTCCGAGTCAGAAATCTCTCAATCACTTTGTCATAAGAAACCTGTTAAAGAAAATACCCTACTTTTTCATTACCATCCTGTTTTTTTCATATTCTTCTCTATCCTGCTTCATCCCATTTTCACAACATAATTTTTGTTAATTCAATGGTGATATCTAAATGGCCTTTATCTTATTCCAAACCCAGAACAAAAAACAAAAACCCAGGTTCTATATAATCTTTTTGTTTATATTTATTTTTCCACAACTTCATCATTTATGCAATTTCTACTTCCAAGCATTTGCATTCAATTAGCAGATGCCTAATATTTTCTACACTTTTCTTACACAACTTGCACACTAAAACACCCATATTTTTTATTCATGTTTGAGCCTTAAATAGTAAAACTACTTTCCTTGTTATTATCATAAATTAACTTGCATCCAATATTCTGTTTGTGTCTATATATATTTAAGCCTTTTTCACTCTCCATACGATTCTTTAACTCCAACTCCCTATTCTTTATTACATCTATTATTCTATCCCATATCTTGCAAGTATTACACTCAACAACACTCCTAACACAACCCCTCACCTTTTGTATAAGTATAGAGACATAATTTTTTATCCAAATCTTCTGTATACCATACCATCTTCTCACCCAGTGTGTTACGTGCATTTTATTCACCCCCAATTAAATAATATTTTGACTATTCTTTTATTACCCATAAACTGAAATCTACTGAACATTTTCATTTTGCTTTTCACATCTCTAATATAAAAACTTGAGCATTCCATTTCTCCTTGAAATACCTCCATTGCCATTCACACATCTGCCTCTAATGCATGTCTTTCTACTTCCCTTTGTACCTTTTCCAAGTAATCCAATACCCCCTTACTAACACATAACCCATCTTTACCATATGTTAACCTGGCTACCACCATTCCCTTCCATACAATTCTATCTACATCATATTTATTATATGAAAACATTGTTAATTTCTTTATCAATCCTTTTCTTTTCTTTGTTTCATTTATCAATTTTTTCTCCCATTCATTCAAGCAATTTCTCTGATTATTTAAGATGATTTCCAAATAGTTATATCTATTCACCACACTTAACTTTATATCTTTCAATAAAAATATTTGTCTTCTTTTTCCCCAGTATTAATCATCAATACTTTTGATTTTTCTTTACTATACTTAATCCCTATCTCTTTATCAACCCTTGTGCATGTTCTCAGCATAACTTCCATATCTCCCTTTCTTTCTTCACACAAAAAGACATCATCTGCAAATGATAGACCCAATAATGTATATATTCTCTTGCCACTTATTAATGGTATCTTGATCTTTTTTCTAAGTCTTTCTATTGCTTTCTCCATTTCCCTCAAATACAACAAAAACAAAGTAGGTGAAATAGAGCATCCTTGTTTTAGTCCCACCCCATTTTTAACTTTAACTGATTTTATATTCTCTAATTTATACATATAGTAATTAACTTCATATAACTTCTTAATAATATCCACTAAAGCTCCATCCATTCTCAAATTTCCTAAACTTACCCATAATCTATTTTTATTTACTCTATCATATGCCATCTCTATATCTATAAAAGCAATATATAACTGTCTACCTGTATACCTACTCATACCCATAAGGTGTGTAACTACAAATAAACTATCTCCTATATGCCTATCTAATTGAAAACCTCTTTCCATTTCCCCACTATATTATTTTCTTCCATCCATTTTGCAAATCTTCCCACCACTATATATGAAAAAGCTTTATATAAAACTGATGTTACTGCTATCAGTCTATAATCGTTTAACATTTTATGTATGTGATGCATCACAAGAATATATCAAGCTATTTCCACCTACTGGTAAACCACAAATGACAATTTTTTAGACTAATTAATCACTTGTTTAATTTTTAAATTTCTCAGTGATTTTTCATCATCGTGAAAATGGCATCCTTCTAATTAACTGCTAATTATTTTTTTAGTTGTTTTATCCTTAATCTTCCAATGAATTATATTATTTTAACTGTATAAACTAAATAAAACATTTCAATTTAGTCAGTAACAGCTTCAATTTCACCCAATGCTTGTAAGTCATACAATGACTACATTATTGACCTAACAAAACATGTTTAATGGGGGATGAAGTTTTATTTATATATATATAATTGATGGTTTTAAGCTTTTTCATGTAAATTCTGTTACTCAGGAAAGGCCATGGTAAACCCATAAAATGTCATGATTTTATCAAATGTATTTTGTGATTTATTGAAAATAGGATACTGTTATGCAGAACATTAAGAGTTTCCTTGCACTATTAACAAAACAAACTGTTCTAGTTCATAAAATATTATTATCATTTGATTCTTTTTCTGATAATAGCGTATGTTTTTTTCATAGTTTTGTGAATAAACTTTTCTCATCAAATTTTATTGTCACTTTTTAACTTCTGCTAAAAACTAAATAAGTGTTCTCATATAGTATTTCTGGTATCAGCAATACAAAGAAAGATTAGTAAATACTAGCCACAGCAAAGAACATCTTTGCCTTAAACAATTTTAATTACATACATCTTTTACAACACATATGAGTGTAAAATTAATCACAACCATTATCACAGCTACTATAAATTAAACAATTATGCATATCTTTTTATTTCAGTTCATCTTTTTACAACTATTTCCTTTTTTTTTAAAAAAAAAAACTCACTAAATTTACATCTTGTTTTTTTTCCTTCTTCTATTTTTGAATATATATATATATGTGTATATATATATATGTGTGTGTGTGAGAGAGAGAGAGAGAAAGAGAGAGCAAAAGAAAGAAGAGAAACTAAAGAACAGATAAATCAATAAATATATTCATAGTAAAAGATATTTACTAATAAAAAAAACCAACAAACAGTATTGTTTAAAATTGTTCAGTAAATAAAATATTTGAGTAAATCAACATCAAAAAAAGAAATAAATCCAAATATTTAAATGAACTAAATTTTTAACTTCTTTAAAATCAAGATATAAAAAAGAGCATTCTATTTAAAACTTATAACGTATGTTAATAAAATATTACTTTAAAATATTTTAATTTTGCACGAAATATAATTAATATAAACTCCCCAAAAATTTGTATTAGTATTTTAATTTTGCATTCGTATATTATAGATGTAGTTTTTAAATATTTTAATTTGTAAATAAGCTAACATTCATTTTAATATTATAGGTAGTATTACAAAATTGAAAGCTTCATGAACAAAAATGTTTTTTTTGTGTGTGTGCATAAGTTAGTCTTTATAATAAAATTGTTTAATAAACCAAATAATATGAAAATTAAAAAATAAAATAAACTTTTTTTTTTTTTTTTTCAAAATCATTGAATGAATCATTTCTATACAAATATTTTTTTACTTTCTAAAATTAAGTTTGAAACTATTATAAAAGATATCCTTGAACTTTCAGCAATACCTTTTCAGTGAATTCTTAATCCATCTAATAAGCATATGTAATTTTTTAATATACATCATATTATTTCTTTAATCATGAATTCAGAACTACAAAAGTGTGTTATGAAAATATATAATTTTCTAATTCTTTTTTCCTATTTATTGATTTCTATTATAACATATCATACCATTAACACCTTCTTAGATACTTCATCAATACTTTTATTTGTATTAAAGTGGCAGTTTCAACTGTCCTGCAGTCATCATCAAAGAAACTGTTAGTTTAATACAAATAAAAGTATTGATAAAGTGTCTAAGAAAATGTTAATGATATGATATGTAATGAAAATATGCATTGATTGTTTGTTGAATTATCTTACTTTTGAAACATATCGTTATTATTTTTTTAGCCCCAACACAATATTTCTCCACATGGACATTTTTTTTTCAAATTTGAATGGACATTTTTATTTCTTTTACTTTAGAAATATTTTTTATATGTTTAAAAAGAGAGATTTGTTTTTTGTTTGCAACATTGTATTAAAAGCATTAACAGTATGAAATAAACAAGTATTGTTTTTTGCAACTTCTTAGTAAAAGAGCATAAAATTTACAAAGATATTTAAAGTGGTAAAATTTGTCATAAATAAATAAATCAGTTTTTTTTTTATAGTTTTTATATTAAATTAATGATCAATAAAGATTATTTGTTGTATGCATGATTACTAGAGATGACAATTCTTCAAGTTTATTAAACTTACTCCTTTTACAATTAACATACAAAACACTTTTACATTATGAGAGTTAAGTGTTCATGAAAATACTTATTATTACTTTGCTCCATATTCTAAAATAATTTTGCTAAAAATATTTTTGCTCATCTCTTATAATTAACTGATTGTTTTATATTAATATTATAAATGTATTTTTCTCCAATTTAAAAAATGTTATGAATAATTAATTGTTATATCAGAAAAGTTTAATTATCTTTCTAACAATGTATTGATATTTACACATTTACAGCAATATTTTTGGTAAATTGTTATAATGATTAAAATTTGAGACCTTTGTGTTACAGAATGTGATGCAGTAGCCCATTTTTAAGGTACAACATCCTGCCCTCCTGAAAAGTATGCAATGATCATGATATGTCTGCATGTGGCAAATAAAGTGTAAATATTTTATTTATATCTTTGATCAATTTTTCCCATTTTTCTGTTAATAATTTAATCCAATAAAAAAACAAAAAGAAAATTAACTGTAAATATTGTAATTATTTTTTTCCACAATAATTTCTTTTTTTAAATTAACAGCATAAAAAATAAAATGTGGTTATTAAACAAAACGTTTCCTAGCAAGCATTTTATTGTAAACATTTTGCCCCCCCCCCTCCCAACTGTAATTTTATCAAAAATACGGGCTGCCACTTTGGTTTACTTGAAATTCACAAGTACCAAAGTTTTGTTACTAATATAAAAATAAATATATAAGTTTATACTGTATGCAGAACACATTTATATATAAATAACACTATATTTCACATAAGTTAACAGAATTTAAATATACATTAGATGAGTAGAAGATCAGTTCTTTTTTTTCATATGTCAAAGTGTTGACCGGGAAGCGAGCCCGGGCCAGCTACTTGGAAGGCAGCTATGCTAACAGCTAGGCCACCAATGCTTGACAAAATCAGTTCTTTTATTCTGAAAAAAAAAAAAAAATCACAAAACTGAATAAAGTCTGGAACCAAAAATATCAAATTAATGACGGTTTATCAGTATTTTTTATTATTGCAATTAGCAATCATTCATAATTCAAGATTATATGAGACAGGCTATGAAATAAATATAATTGATTACTACTTCTTTCATGAGTATGGCCATTATTACATTTTCTTATTAATTCAAAATTACAGTAACAAAAAAAAAAATAGTCTTTTTTATGCATTTTATTTTTTGCTATTAAAATCTATAGTTTATTTTAAACCGTTATTTAAAACTTATATACTTCTAAAAATCTCATTAAAAGCGAATACAAATTATATTTTATAATTTATTGATGTTTGCATATTTGTAAATTATATAAGTCTGAATCAGAATTGAAAAATTTGCTTATTTGAAAATGTATTATTTTATTTTGTCCTTTATTTGACAGCTAATAAAAATTAAGCAATCTTTCATCTTTTATATTATTATCATTAAAAAAAGAAAAAAAAAATCTACTACTATAATAATAAAACCTTTTATTTGAAATGGATCTGTACAAGAAATGATTAAAATCTTATTAATATTCATAAAATATTTTAATATCCTATTTCATATGCAAAATAATCACTAAATTTAAGATTTAAAGTTAATACTCAGAAAATACAAAAAGGATTAAATGACTTTCTGTATTCCTTTTTATATTAAAAAAGAAATCTATGCGAGAACTTTAAATTTTCAACTTCAATATTTAACCCTTAATTTACTATTAGTAGAAGATTTTATCTTTGTTGATTAAAACCGTATTTACAAAATGAAAAAAAAAAAACGACGAGAAAAATATTTATTTATTTATGAATTTTAAACAACATATTACAAATCTAGTATACTGATAATTAAATTGTAAAATATGTTTTTAATAAGATGGTTATCTTTAAAATATATATTCTTTATTATTCAATAACATAGTTAAAGACCCTTATGTAATGTTTACCAAATTTTCCTGCTATGTCGCCAATAATATTGGATAAATCTTGATAAAAAATTTCAGAACATATCACTTTTTTTTCCCATTAGCTACCAATAACCTGTTACCCAAGGGTGATTGGCCAGTACAGTGTAATCCTGTTATTTTGATGTAAAGATTAAAGGTTTTATGTTAATTTAAATTGATTAAAACACATAAACTGTAAATAAAAAATTCACAAATTTTAATTATAAGCTGTTAGATTCTTCTCCATTAATGAGCAATTAAGTATCATTGATCACTCTTTCACAATAAAGACCATGAAAAAATTTTTCATTATAACATTTACTTATTATAATACCCTGTTTACTTAGTTCTTTCAGTCAGCTTTCATGAAGACGACAACATGCATCAACACCACCAACCATTATTAATCTACTGCAAAATGAATGCGTCTCCAAGTTCAATCCATCTTCTCTAATCTCTAAACTCTGTTCTGCATATCACCCCTGCACACATTCTTATTTTGTTCATCCATCTCACATGTGGTCTTTTTCTGGGTGTTTTACAGTCTCTTGAAATCCAATTTCATATTTCAATTATCCATCTATTAGCTTCTCTTCTAGAAATATGTCCAGCCCAACATCACTTAAGACTTTTAATTCATTCAACAATGTCATTCAAATATGTTTGCTTTCTCATCCATGTATTTGTTTATGATCTTTTCATGTTACTCCTACTACAAATTTCTCTATACATTTTAGAATGATCTGAAGCCTCTGTATTGCCCTTTTATTAAATTTCCAAGTCTCAGATCCATAAGTAAAAACTGGGAAAATATAATTATTAAAAACCTTCCTTTTTAATCATATAAGCATATTTCTTTTTATTATTAAGTTATTTCTATGAAAACCAAGTTTAATTCTATGATTAATTTCATCCATTATGTTTCCATCTGTAGTAATAATGTGACCAAGATATTTGTAGTTGTTAATTTCTTCTAACTCATTATAATCCATCTTTATTTTATCTTTTAAGAAAATCCATTGAACATTACTTTACTCTTTTTAACATTTGCCTTTAGTCTCACTATTTTACTTTCATCTGATAATTCTTGCAATTGTTTCTGAAGCTCTGAAGCATTATTTGCAAAAACAACTACATCATCTACAAAAAACAAATGACTTAAATAATGTCCATTTATTTTTATTCCTTTAGCTTTCCTTTTTTTTCACAAAATAGTTCTTGCAACACTGCTGTAAAACGTTTTGGAGATATGGAGGTCCTGTTTTACATTTTTCTCAATGTTAATATTCCTATTATCATAATGTAATCTAATTACTGCTGTTCAATTTTTATAAATATTATTTATAATATGCCAATATCCTGGGTTTATACCTTGATGATCCAATGCTTTAATTCCTGAAAATGCATTCATAAATAAAATTTCAATGTTTTGAATTGACTTCCTGCTGCTGAGAAATTCTCATAAATTTAAAACAGAATATTCATAAGTCATCATTTTCTGCTATTGCAATTTCATCTATGTGTGATAATAAAAGCAATAACATAAAAACATTTTAAAAATATGAGAATATTATTTGTTTTTACATTTTAATCTTTCTGTTCACAGCATATATAATTGTTACATTAGAGAAGGTGTCCTACAACATTTCAATCGAACAGTAAACTTGTATTAAATTTTCTGCATTGCCCCTGCAATTATAAAAGTAGGAAGATTACATCTTGTAAAATAATATTAAAAATTAACTTTATTACTTTTCAGAAACAAAAAAAAATATATAATAAATATTCAAATTTAATAAGTGCCACTAAGTAGACAATTCACACTTATTTAATTTTTAGGTTTAATCTGCAAAACCTTTTTAACTTTCATTTTATAATTGTTCATTTCATTGCAAGCTGTGTAATTTTATTTTTTATGAAAATTATTTTCATCCCTGCAATTGATAAAAAAACGTAATAAGGTCATGTCTGATCGATTGAAGTGTAAAAAATGTTTTGCTTAATTTCCAAAATTAAAAGTGTGAAAATTTTCTTCAAAAATAAGCTATATTTAAAAATATTAAAAATTATTTTTATATAACATAATGCCTTTACAAAAAAAATCAAATAGTAGCACAAACACTGTAAAGTGCATTTGAATCCATAAATGGAAAAATGATCACTATGAATTATAAAATTTTGTCCACCTCTGATATATATATATATATAAATTATAACTTTTTGGGATATACCATGTATCCCAAAAAGTTATAATTTATCTGCATCATATAACCGTGAAAACATTAAGTATAACATATATATATATATATATATATATATATATATATATATATATATATATATATATATATAACTGAATATTTGTAAATACAGTAACTAAATAATTAAAAAATTTTATCCACTTAGGAGCGCTTTCGATTATCCCAGTAATATGTGTCAACTAAAGCTTTAAAATGCTAACTTTCCCACAATTCCGTGATCTTAACATTTGCTGCTTGCCTGTTAATTAAGTCCTGTTTATATTTGTATATTAGCATAGCTTCCTTTATTTTTTTTTTTATTGTTATTTTTTTCAATTTGCAATATTTTTGTGTTGTTAAAATTGAAGTCAAACCATAAATACATGATTTATTATGGTCATAATAAATCATGTATTTATGGTTTTGACTTCAATTTTAACAATGCAAAAATATTGCAAATTGAAAAAAATAACAATAAAAGAAAAATAAAAGAAGCTATGCTAATATACAAATATAAATATTACTTAATTAACAGGCAAGCAGAAAATGTTAAGATCACAGAATTGTGGGAAAGTTAGCATTTCAAAGGTTTAGTTGGCACATATTACTGGGATAATCAAAAGTGCTCCTAAGTGGATAATTTTTTTTAATTATTTAGTTAGTGTATTTACAAATATTCAGTTATATAATTACGTAAATTGCTTTAAAAATACAGACATCGAATCATATCATAATATTATATATATATATATATGTGTGTGTGTGTGTGTGTATAAATTAATAGTTCACATTTTCAACATGTATATGCACACATATGTGTAAATTAATTAGTAAATGGGATAATATATATATGAAATATGCCGCGACAAATCAGAACAATTTTGCAAGTTCAATGTAAACAATTCCAAACCTGTGACCTTTTCTGGGATAATAGTAGCTTGGATAGGTTTGCTTTTATTTTCATTCACCCTGTAAAATGGCTCCGATTGGTTGTGCACATCAATACACCTTGATTCTGGACTTAACTTTGTATATATAATGGTTATCCCATTTACTAATTAATTTACATCTATATTAGCCATTAAAAGTATTAAATTTAAATATTTACATACCTCTATAAATAACCAAACTTAATAATATGGTTTATTATTATTGCTATTATTTCTTTATGTATAATAATAATATATTATTATAGTGTGTGTAAAACTGACTATGTACATTGAACAGAACCACTTTCTCTGAATTATTTAGGATCTTACATAATTATAATACAATTCAGTATTGCAATAGGTTATGCTCCAACTATTATTCTCAAAAGCAATTATCTTTAATCTAGAGCCATATACTCTAATCTTCAGTAACTAGTAAATACCAGATGTTATAGTGCTATGAAGTTCTCATCTGCAAACTGGTTTTTTGTTTTTTCCTTCATTAATTAAGTAATCATTTACAAAGGTGGATCAAATGAACTTATGCATAAGATTTGTATTATTCAGCTTATAACTTGAAATTTAAAATCTTATATAAAATTGTTTAAATTAGGTGAAAGTTAACTGCCCTTAAAATGATATGAATAAGTTTACAAGAAAGTTATATGATGTTGTTAGTATTAACCTTTTTAGACAAAATTTAGAAGAAATGTACATTTATTATTAAGTCTCTGAAATATATAAAGGCTGATCTGATATCAAATCCATAAAACTATGTTAATGACTTAGCCTGGATTTATAAGTCAACTTACAATTATTAATTTGAATAGGACAAATCAATAAAAGATGAGGGCAAGTTGTATGATGCACTGGATTCAGCTTTGAATCTTGATTCTCACTGAAAGAATCAAAAACTAGAAACTGCTTTGGAAATGGAGATTTTATAGCATTATATTATCTGTCATCAATTTATTGCTCAAACTTACAGATCTTTAGGTAGGGTATAGGTAATTGCATTTGGAAGAATATGAGTAAGAATAGAAAAATTCATGTGATGTTGAAATATTAACTTAACCCTAATCATTGATGCAAGCTTTAAATCTAATTTTAATTCTTAGGATAATCTTAACATGCAGAAATGCTTATTTGTAATGTTTTTATTTTGTTTGAAATAATAAAAAGTATCATTTCTGCAAAAATTAATTTAGTGTATTGAGATCAAATTAAGATATTATGGCTTTTTTAAATTGGAAGTTTATTAGTCATAAAATGTTTAACAGTCAGAAATTATAAAATGTAATTAAAAATATTACATCACCCATCTTTATTAAATGATTAACTGAAAGGCTCACAAAAGAGACATTAAGGTAGCAATAATCTATAGTATTTTCTAATGGCTTTTGACACTTGTAATAAATGGAGTTTCTGGTAGAGTAAGTAAATATCTTTTTATGGGTTTGCTTCTCCATTGAATTTGTTTTCTGTCCAATTTATACCCTTAACATGAACAGTAAATACTCTTATCATGATTAATTTGAAGGACTAAACACTTTTTACTTTTTATATGATCTTATGATTGACTTGCAGATTAGAGTAGTTTAATATTAAATATGAATCCTCTACTCTTTAGGAAACATTACTAATATAATACATTTTGTTTAGAAATCATTTTTGTTTAAATATCTATTGTAACCAAACCCAAGTGTGCATATTCTTTTTATATCATGTGATTTCTGTACATTGTACAGTGCTATTTGTTTTGTATAAATAAAATGTAAGCTTGTTTATTCATAAATGTAATAGCATTAAGACTGATAGTATTTAAGTGGTCTTTATCATCTCATTGTTGAAATAATATCCAAATTCTGAGCTATAAATTATGACTCGGTACTGAAGAGAATTTATACTGGGCAATAATATATTCAAACTAGTTATAATTTATTTTAATTTTAGCAATATTTACATTTAGATAAATGTTTCACAACATTTATAAATCCAATTATTATAAAAAGATAAGGTGGAAATAAAGATGGCAGTACTCTAATGTCAATAATACTTCCTGCAGCTATCTTTTCTGCTTGAGCAAATTTGAATGGATTATGGTCTTTCCTCCATCATTTGTACCTTATATTTAAATTATTTGAATGCATTTTTACCACTTACTGGATGACCTTATAGGCTTTATACTGACTAGTTATATTTTAACATTATCATTACATTGTTATAAGTCTATTGTTATCTGCTGTGAGTATAGAAAGACAGAGAGCAAGTTTCTTTAGAAAAAGTAATCTTGTCTTTTGTAGTTGCATGATTCTGAGTAGATATATAGTAATTATTTACCTCTTATTGGTCATTATTATAATAAAGCAATAACTGTTTATTTCAGTGGATCAAATTTTTAAACTAAGAATAGTTTACAAATGTTCATTTTGGCTGGCAGAGTTCACTAGTTTTTTCTTAAATTGATTGTAAAATCATTGTCATATAATAATTAACAATCACAATTTTTTCCATTACTTAGCATCTTAATCTTCATCAAATAATGAGCTAGTAGATATTATTTAAATGGTATCATTTATAATATTATAAAGTATATTTCTTTATTGTATTTATGATTTATCTGGTTACGCAAATTATTATTCATAAGTAATTATGTTTATTATCATTAGCAATCATTCATAATTGAATTTAGATATTTAAATTATTTTAATATATGTACTTAGGTTAGATGTAATTAGTAAGGATTTGAACCCAGTCTTTTATTCTTCCTTTTAAATCTCCTCTAATTATATTTTTATTCTGAAAAAAGAATAATTGAAAGGAAAAATAGTAAAGATGTGTCTTCTGATAGCTCAATAAGTGAATACGTGTTTAAAGAAGTAAATATTTAAGTGTTAGATAATATGAAATATATGATTTTTACATTTGGACCCAGAAAAAAGAGCTGGATTAGATGGAAATGCTTCTTAGGATCATATATATTTTTCAGTATATTTTTATCTATATATTTCAAGAATGTAGACTGAAATGGAAACTTTAATTCTATTCAAAAGTAACTATTAAAATAAATAAACATGTAGAAAGACTCTCAGGAGGTCATGTGATATTTAAACATCTGAATAATAAGTTCAGTATAACAACTTTCATCCAATTGTCCAAACTGTTTTTTTTTTTACTTTAATCAGTTATTAACTTTTGAGACCAATACAAAGATTAACAAAGCAAAATTGATAAAAATATCAATGTAGAATATTATTTAACATATCCCATTCCTTAATATAAAAACATACAATGATATTATGCTCTTATATTATAAACAATAAATGCTGAAAGACGAAATACAGAATGTTAACTATAAGTTTATTACATATAACATTTTTTATGTGAAAAACATTAGTTGTTTTTTTTGTTCTAAAACAGATATTTCTTAATCAATTGCCATATCCTGAGGGTTTATTTTCAAATGTTTTCAAAAGAGCAATTGTTTGACAGAATGTTTTCATTAAATTTGGCAAACTATAATTTAAATGGATTATTAATACAGGCAAAAAATCTCTCCATACAGTAGTGCCACTCAGTACAAACCAGAGTAATCAATGGATGCCAAAAGGCTTGAGCATAAAATTGCTATCTAGTGCATACTTATACAATATCCCCAGACTAGTTTCCAGCTTGTGGCTTTCATCAGTGAGGATTCTTGGATCTGAGAGCAATGCATCTAGATCTTAGGATTTAATGCAACCCTCCAGCAGCCACCTTTTATTTCTACTTAACTACAAAACTATGAGAATAAAATTGAAAACACAATAATAATTTCAATCCAAGTTTAGTATCTTATATAGTCATATAGGTCTGAACTCAGTTCAGTATCCATACATTTTGGTGTCTTTGGTTCTTTAATAACCATAGTCACCAATATCCTATTATGCAGGATTGATATTAAACCAATAAACATCACATGATCACCATTTGAATTCTTATGCTTGTTCATAACTGTTATTAAAACAGGCAAAACTCTCTATACAGTAATGCCACTAAAAAAAACTGCAAGCTGGAAACTAGTCTGGGTGGGGATATTGGATGAGTAGGCACTAAATAGGAATATTTTGCACAAACCTTCTAGAAACCATTGATTACTCTGGCTTGCACTGAGTGGCACTACTGCATGGAGAGTTTTGCCTGTTTTAATAATGGTTATGAACAATCATAAGAAATGTTAATCATGTGATGTTTAGTGGGTTAAATGGTCTACATAAAAAATTATCTAAATTGATGTGGAGAAAAAAGAAGTTATCAATCTGAAAAACAGAATTACATTAAATGTAGATCATTCTGAAGATAATTGATAATAAATGAAACTGTTGATAGTGATACATTGTGTAAAAATTTAAGCTGCACTTTTATTATACAAGTTGATTAACCATAACTTGTACAATATCACGCTTTATTTTCATCACTTCAAAATAATCTTCAGCAGTAGCTAATTTTTGAAGTAACAATTTATCTAGTCAGATATCAACAACATGTATAAATTATCTTGATATAAATATTCATGGTATAAAGATCTTGAACACTTTGACATATTTGTTAAAGTGTCTGACGTGGCCTCATGAGACAATGGGATCAATTCTGGCATTTTCAGGCTGTCACTCAAATTTTTTATGAACTCCTGAATAATAAAGCTATATGCTTTCTTTTTAAAATATAACATAAGGTGATTTTCACTAATTTGACTGCATCCTCAATTTGTTTGCAAATTTTTGTTTAATGTTCATTTACAAATCATTTCTGGAACTTTTACCTTAAATAGTATCAACTACTATACCGCTGGCTACCTGCTATGGGAATAATCTGGATTTAAATCCATACCAAATTAATTTAATTTTTAACGGGATTGGGATTCATTGTTTCAGATAGTTGATCTATAGCCAATTCAGATCCCTATTTTATATTTGTCACTAAATGGATATCTAGAAATACTTATCTTGATAATAAAACAAGAACGAAATGTTATTCAAATTTTCACTGCTCACATTTTGAAAATTTGGTAAATAGTACTTTATATTTGGGGGGTTGTTGTAATTGTCTTTGTTCAGAAGCAGGTTATGTAAAGGTCGTTTTACCTTATTTTACTTTCACACCTTTCTTCTTCAGTATTGGTTAATATATATATATATATATATATATATATATATATATATAACCAATATATATATATATATATATATATATATATATATATATATATATATATAGAGAGAGAGAGAGAGAGACTAACTTTAAGTGACTAGTTATCCTGATAACCAAAAAATGTCAAACTCTTTATATCAAACAATGAAGCTGACAATCAGTTTATATTACTGTCATTTAATTAACAACCACAAGATTAAATCTGAGTGACTTACACTCTATCCAGCTGTTTCTGAAACTAAAAAATTTCAACTGTCATTTCTCATTTGATTTTTTAATTAATTAAGTTTTTATGACGAAATGACATTATATTTGCATATTTGAACATCTATTTATTAGGCAAAAAATAATATTTAACAATGTAGCTTATGTCAAATAAAATTTTTAATTTGTGTGTATGTATAAATGGAAAAACAATTTTGCTTTTTTTTAAGAAACAGCTAATTTTAATTAATAAAAAATAAAAAATAGACAACTGTAGACAAAAAATTCATCATAGTTGCTCAAACACAAAAAGTAACAGAGAAGCAATCCTCACATTCCTGCAAATTGCTAGTTGATTAAAATTTGAACAGATTTCTAGTTTTATTGTGCCCTATAGCTCCACATCCATTTACTAATTAATGTTTGGTAGTTATCTAATTTTGCTATGCCCTAGCTTTATAAAAAAATATTCCAAGATTCTTGAAATAAATTTTGCTTATTCTGGATTTGAATACCAAGTTATAAATATGCAGAATATATGTTATCACTGAAATATAGGGCTTTCTCAAATATATATATAATATAATATAAATTTAGCAGATATAGTATATATTTATTCATAAACTTTTTTAAGAAAAAGTTCACAAAGGTGCTATTATATAGGCTAACAGAGAAAAACTTGTTTGACAACAGGATTCCCAATTAATAATTGTTTCCTGGCAGCATCAAAAATAAAAGTTGTCTCTGTTTACATGGATATAATCTCTTTATATATATATATATATATATAAATATATATATATAAAGAGATTATATATATATATATATATATATATATGATATATATATATATATATATATCATGCTCTATTTAAGTAAAATAGTTTTTTTTTTTACTTTTAAAAAATAAACTTTATTAGATTAAAATATAAAATAACTCAGTGTATAAAAATAAAAAGATTTTGATACATCAGAAATTAAAAAAATATTGCCCTATATAAAAGAAGTTAATAATAAAATTGATAACATTTTAAAGAATAATAATATTCACACAGTTTACACTACTTATAAAAAAAATTAGTGAAAGATTTCCACTTCCTAAAGATAAAATTGTTTTGGAGTTTCAGGTGTATATGAAATTCCATGCAGGGTCTGTTCACATACATATATTGGACAAACTAATCATAGAATAAATATTAGAAAGGAATAACATATTTGGGAAGTCAGAGAAAAATCCAATTCATCAGCTATTTATTGTCATATAAAATTAACTAATCATGATATCAATTTTGGAAAAACAAATATTTTAGCAAAAATTGAACAGTATGACCAGATATTGCTAAAGAAGCTATAGAGACTTTTAAAAGGACCAAGGGTATAAATGAAAGGTGTGAATTAAAGAAGATTAACAAGATTTGGAAGAATCTATTGGAAGAGAAAATAAATTTTAAAACTTTTCTAGCAATAGAATTTAAATATGAGGAGAAAGAAAACAATAAAAATGATTTTAAATCTCACACACATTCTTATGATTTGAAAAAGAGGATGCTCTGAGGAAATTACTTGATATTGTACTGAAATGTCAGCATTTAGCTTTTTCACTACACGGAATATCCCGTAAATAGTAATAATAATATGATATATATTGTAACCTAGTGTTATTGACACTTGGTTTACTTGGCATTATTTCTGCAGGAAAACAATGCTATTCTTTAAAGAAATAAAAAGATAAAATAACAATAGTAATAATTGATTAATAAAGTGTGCTATTCACTCACGTTGGCATGTTTTGGGTGAATAACTAATAGATTTAATAACTCAATGTCATTTTAAAAAGAGAACATGAATAATTTAATTGAGATATTAATAATTAGAGCAAATTAATATGGTATAAAAGCTAAACAGTAATTGATTTTGGATGGGTAGAGAGGAGAGTGGATGAGTGTCTTATCATAAAGCACAATAACTTCTGGTAATTTCTTTTTGTAAAAAAAAAAGAAAGAAAAAAAATATATAATGTTTAAAGAATTATACATCACTGATTGTTAATTTAATGTATTTATTATTTTTTTTATATTGTCAAATTACTTTGTAATCCAGGTAGATAATACTGAAAACTATATGATTGTAATAAGTTTTTCCTTTTTTTTGTTTATGTTATAATCAAATGATTATTTTTCTGGAAGAGGTCGCTAAAGTAAAAAAATAAAAAAAAAAAAAACAACAACAAAATGAAACAACCAATTTCATAATCAAGATCATTTTTTTAAATATATATATATAGTCTGCTTTTACTTTTCAAGGAAGGAACAGTGCTGAAATTTGGTAACTCAATTTTTTTCATTTTATTTTGCAGAAATAAATGAAATCAAAGTAAAATTTTAATAATATAATGTGTGGCTAAATTTTTTTGATAAGATATTCTGATTTTCTTTGCCATCTACCTATTTAAAGACCCTTTATACTTAAAAGTTTATGGTCTCGCGCTAAAGTTCAAAAATGACAGATATAACTAAAAGAGTCACGAAAAATTATATTATATCTAAATTACGGAAGAGAAGCGATTTCCAAGAAGAGATTAATTATTTATTAACTTTATGTCATTTATTGATATTTTCTTGGTATAGAAAAAAATAATAATAATAATAATTGAAAGAAATATTTTGAAACCAAGGAAAATCAACTAGAAACATTTTCGTGCTCTTTCTCAATATTGTCTGCCTTTACAAGTAATGTAGTTACATACGTTAAAATATGTTTTATTCACCAAGAATTGTCTGGAAATAATAATAATGATAAATAAGATTAAATTATGCACCTGTATATTTTTTTAAAAAAATAAAAAAAAATATAAACTTTCTCAGAGTAAATATAGGAAAAGTTATATAGGGGCATTCTTACGGAGAAGTTACCGTTAAAAAAATTTATAATCCTAAAGTATGAACAAAACCAAATATCTTAGTGACTTAATGATAAAAATAAATGATATATTATATTATACATCAGTTGGAATTATTAAAACTTCATGTACAAGTAAATTGACTGCAGTTATTATCATAATAATCTCTTGGAAAATTGCGCATTTTCGTCCATAAGTAAGTTAGCTAATAAGTATACATATCGTCAATAAAAAAAAAAAATATTGTGTATGTTTATCGTCTATCGTCAACTGTTCGTTATGTTAGAATATGTATATTTTATTTTCTTGGATCCCAAAATTGTAGTAGTTTAATTCAAGTAAGAATTAATCTTCAATTCTGCTATATGTTTCTTTACCTAATTTATTAAACGCACAAAATAAGAGAAAACTTTTATTTAAAGGAAATAATACCATGCGTTTATTGTTTTTAAACTTGCTTCGTGAAATATGACTGGATAAAGCTCTTCACCTGGACCAATTGCTCAACAGAAAACATTTTCTAATGAGAGAGTATGCACTTGTTAATTAATGATTGTTTAAAACTAAGTTATAAATAATATGTATTTTTTTGTTATATCACATAGGTTAAAGTCTGTATGGTCAAGTGATATTTAATAGCCTTGTAATGACAAAGGTATGTTTTAATATAATTATTATAGGTTAAGTTGATATTTAACACGAAAGAAAAAAAAATCTATAAAATATGTTTTAATTATTACATACAATTGTAGGTAGAAATTTTGTATGTTAGATACGTAAAAGAAAAATATTTAGATATTTAAGGGGTGAAATAAATATTGAAAATTATCAGAAGTAACTAAAAAAAAAAAAAAATGCTATAACAAAATATTTCTTGTTAAAGTTTTGAAACGAATTTATACTGTATTAATTGAGGAATTTATTCCTAATTATTCTTAAATAACACATCCACTTTATTTAGTTTAAGATAGTATGCTACCAACTATCTTTGAATGTTTCTTTATTAAAATTAAAATTATTATACTTTTATTCTATGATGTCCATTGATTTCAGATGTTGATCAAAGTATACACGGTAACATGAGTTTATTATAATCAGTGTATTTACTTATCCTGCCCAGATATAGCATTGGTATATGCTTAATATTCGCATAGGTAATAATTATAATGTATTTATTTTGTGGGATGAAAAATGATCTCCCCAAAAGCTTTGTTTTCCATGAGAGGAAGATTTTAAATATAATGTTCGGGTATGTTTATAGCCCAAGTGATCGATTCTCATAGATAGGACGATCAAGAATTTTTCTAGCATTTAGTATGCTTCATTCGTTTAAATCCCAGGAGAGGATTGTATTTGGTGTGTGTTCGTTGTATGCCCAAGTAAGAGGCAAGAAACCACCAAAATATTTTAATGTAGTACATTACTTTACCGACCTTCGTGGTAATTCCATATTCCTCATGTGAAAATAAAGATAGCTCCACCATGGAAGGTGTTGATTATTGTGCTTAATTTTGAAAGTTTGGGCAAGATAAAGGTTATATTGGAGGTGTTAGTTCCTCAAGATCCACTTTAGTATAAATAGTGCGTTAGTAACTAAGATCAATATCTGTATTGTGCTGCTAAATATTGCTAGTATTTGACAAGTAAATCAATGGAGAAAGTAATTAAAATTGCGTAATTTAAAATGCTTATTTACTGAAAGAATATTCAAATGCAATATTTAATTCTGGTTAGTAATTAAATAATACTCATATTTCAAAAAGTATACGTATGAATAAAATTTGTATCATAACTTAAGTTAGCATTAAGTTAAATGTAAGATGGTAAGTGTAACTTCTGATAACTGGCCTATAATTAGAATAGGTTATCCCATTAAAGACCCTAGATAAAGTAAATGTATTAGAAATAAATTTAATATTTTGCATATTGCATATGATTGGATTAATCATTTAAAAAAAAAAAAAAAAATGAACAAAAAAAAAATAGTTAGTCAATAATTTTGAATAAAAGCTTCTACAAGGTTATCAAAATTTAATAAACAATGTATTGGTAATGAAATGTATTTTTAGTTAATCAATCCATATGATTGCATACAGGAGAAGTAGTAACCTCTAGTCCATAACCAAAAAGAGTATACAGATTAATGTCAGTTATATTTTATATTTTTGTATTACTATGGGATTATTGAATA
Organism: Epiperipatus broadwayi; assembly: GCA_028023455.1. Lineage (NCBI taxonomy): Eukaryota > Metazoa > Onychophora > Udeonychophora > Euonychophora > Peripatidae > Epiperipatus > Epiperipatus broadwayi. The sequence continues at coordinate 59,161 of JAQFVV010007453.1, read as the reverse complement.
AATGTTCATATATTTTTTTTTTGTGATAATAATAAATTATAGTCTTGTTAAAATTTGTTGTAGATTCATTTTTTTTGTTTTTATATGCTAAATATAAGTGTTTGCACAATATTTGCAAAACCTTTTCTTGAGTCCGAAATCATTCCAAATTTTTAAAAACTTAATATACCAGATAAATAAAGTTAAGCAGATCGGAATATGTCATTATATTTTAGTTTAATGATAATTATTTATGGAGTTGAAAACTTAAGACTAAACATTCACCTTTGTGTAAAAAAAAAAAAAAAAATGAATTTATTCCCAAACCATTAACTTTGGTTGCACATTATTCCATTCCCATTTAGTTAAATTGTCTAAGTAATAAATCTTTGTTATATTATTGTGTTGTCATGGATGATGGAAGGACACAAAAAGCACCCTTGTCTTTTTATTATTCTGACTGAGATTCTAAAAAAAAAAAAAAAAAAAAAAGGCTGTGTTATTCAAAATTATATGTCATTATTGAATAGAATTATCGTCTCTTTAAATAATATAGCAGTGGATATGAGAGATGAAGACACATTGAATTTAAGTAAAATAAATGTTTCCTATAGCCGACCAGAATGCCAGTCATATGCGACAACACAATACTGCCGAGTATTTCCTCACATGAAACAAAGAACCCTGAGATTAATATTATTATAATTATTCTTTAAATTAATAAGTGATCAATTATTGTTATTATTACAATCGTGGCATAGCTTAAGAGAATTGAATGTACAATTGTATTATATGAAAAGTATTTTAGATCATATTGGAAAATTAATGGATATGTTGCTTTTATTTTGGTTGCCTTAACAACAACCAGAAAAATTAGTGTCACAAGTGCAAATAAACTAAACTAATAAAAATAAAGAATTAGAAATAAAATAAATTTATAAATATATAATAATTAATACTAGGTTAGAATATATATATATATATATATATATATATATATATTCTAACCTAGTATATATATATATATATATATATATATATATATATATATTACAATGGAAATGGTTATTTGGATGGTTGCTTGATTTGATTTAAATCTTTAATACTTTCAATTATATTTTAGACTTATTTATTATACTTTATTTTTTTCACAACTTTGATTCTTCCTTTCATTTATTTATTTATTATACATTTATTTTTTGCAACTTTACTTATTTATTTGTTTACTAACGGTTTTGCTAACCGAAATATCCCGGCTTAGCTTCCAACTGTAATGAATTGTTTATTTATTTATCCATCGCCGTTACAATACAAGCAGAGAGCTAATACAGATACAAATTTAACTTCATATCTATACCCTTGACTGAACCCCAAGGCAATACATACATATTATCTTGGTATTATTTTTCCCAGCCAAGAACTCTCGGCTGCTGAACAGAGCAAACTATTTCAAAAAAATTTAACGAATGTCCAGCGCTTGCTATTTATTTTTATATAATTGGGAATTCGCACAAACAAGCAGCACATGAATACCTTTAAAAAAAATCAGCATTACCCTTTAATTACTAATTACAGTTTCCTTCCTGTCGTAGCTTGGTGATATGAGAATAAAGCAAGGAAACACAATTTAATGATAAATATGTTTAATACTAATACTCACACTTGATATAAAAAAATACATTATAATAATAATAACAAAAAACACACTTATAAATACATGGTTATAATAACATATTGTAACGATATATAAATATGTCGTTACATTAATTTAAATAAAAACTTAAAAGTTTGCAAATAAAAGGAAAAAACTAAACGCTAAAATTAAAATGTTTGTTAAACATATATATATATATTTGCACAGATGCTAAACTTTAAAAATATTTTTTTCATAAAAAAAAAAGTATTTGAACGTATTTTTTTAAATAAAAAAATACAAGATTGAAATATAAAAATATTTTAATAAAAAAATAACGTAAGTTAAAATAAAAACAGGTATTAATTAATTCCTTTAATCTGTAAATGGAAATGATTGTTTATTAATTATCTTAAAGCTGTTTAATTAAAAAGTCAGATGAAAGGTTAGATAAGAGAAGAAAGAGATTTTAGCTTGACCAATGGAAGCAAATAAAGGCCCGGACCATAACGAAAAACAGAACAGTGACGTTTTTGTTCATGGAATCCATAGGAGAACTATAAAAAGAAAAAATATTGAGTTCCAGTCAGTTTTTCCAACTTGATTTGATGACAACGGTAAGACGCACTTGCCGTTCTTTCTCATTTTTTTTTGTTTGTTTTAAAAAAAAATAAAATGAAAAGACTGTGATACCAGAATGGAACCAGCTAATGCTACCTCCAGAACATTTTCTTCCAATGGAGATGCATGGGAATTGCCAACAGGAACCTGGACTCTTATACTGTAAGCTATATTGACATGAACTCTAAATTTAACAAAATAACTAAGAACTTTCTTTCAAGTTTATGAAATTCTATCTGACTTTTGTAAGTTTTTAAATCAAATTAATAATGTTTAATTTTGTATGTTTTCCGATTGATAAACATCATTTCCATTTTTTTTTCCTTATTGTAAAGATTATTTAAATGTATGAAATTTAAGCTGTTTATAGATGCTTGCATGGAATCGTTTGCGGTTAATTATATTTTGGTTTTCATATTTTATCAAAATATATAGACATTCGATAAATAATGATACCTTACGGTGAGTATCTAAAATGTATTTATTCGGATGTCTTTTAAGTTATTGGTGACAACGCAAGTATCTTAAGGTGAATACTATTGGGTTACTTATAAGTTTCCCTCTGTGATTGTCGGTATCAATAATTTTGTATTTTGATCGTTTATGTTTATTTTGAAATGTTTTTGACCGTGGAATCTATGTAATCGATCTATACCCAACATTTTTAAACAAATCTGTGCGAACGTATTTAAATGTTAAAATTAAGTCGGGCATGAATGGCTATATAGTTTTGTAAAGTTGTATTAAGGGAGGGTAATCTTAGGTTATTTATGTCGTAGTTGAATTGGTTCAATGGATTGGATATATTTGTGTAATTAGTAGATGTAGTATGAGGTCCGCTACAGGCAGGATTATAGATATACACCACACACCCTCTGTTTGCCTATGGATGGGTTTGTAAGTCGGCAGAAGACCGCAGTCCATTCCTATGGAGTTTTTTGTTTATTGATCTACTTGCCAACAGATGTCACATTCCTGTTGGTGGAGAGTCAATGTCTTCTCTATTTCTACTTATTGTTCAGATGTACATTCCTGACAATATAGTATTTTGTGTTGTCATATCATGCTACATTGAATACATGAATGTATCAGATGGATTGGCGCCAATTTGGTTGCGAAATTTGTTGCCTAAGGTTAAATCAGGGAAGAATATTTTCTTTTCAAATGCAGATCTATGTAGTCTATTCATACTTGACTATCTAAATAATAATTAAACTCATTGAAACTTAGTTAAATGTAAAATTAAAAGTTAATATAAAAATCTAAAATGTTAAATTTATTCCTCAAAATTTAAATGTTATTTTATATGTGCGTAAATAAATATTTTTATGTGTTAATTTCTGGCAGTGGCTTTTATTCTTTTATATTTAAGATATAAAATTTATAGATTTTTATCTCTGCATCTCCGCTGAGTTAGTGACTTGGGCTAACGGTCGGAATATTTAAATAAAGTGGAATCTTAACAGCGCGTATCTGCCTACTTTATAAATTTTTCTAGGTTTAAATGCCTAGATGGCGCCCTGGTTGTTGCAGATATTGTTTTTGCAGTTAGATTCGATCTTCACTTTCATTTCGATCGTTATAATATGAAAACAGATCAAATATTAAAGTTCTTAAAGTCCTGTTGATAGAGTTCTATTTTATCGAATTATTAATTGCGTATTTAGTTATGAATAGTAAACAGATTAAAATGCTTGCATGCTTTTACCTAGGCTTTGTTGCAATTGTCCCATGGGTATTTCTTCTGAGCGCTCTTGATTAACCTCCTCAGTTTGTGGGGTTATTTTCGTTCCAGTTTTGCTTGTTGATTCCTTAGGTTCTCCATTAACTTCCTCAGTTTGTGGGGTTATTTTCATCCAGTTTTCTCGTTGATTCTTTAGGTTGAGTTTCAATTGATAGCTACAGAAGTGGCGGTCCCTCTAGCAGGTCAGGCAAAGATCTTATATTGCGAGTCAGTGATGAGATGGCTTGAATCCGAACCCACGTCCCTTTAATGCCAATAGCCATGCACTTCTTCCATTTTCTTTTAGCTGTTGTTTCTCTAAAGTCTCTACTAGCAATGCCAGACAAAAATTGTAATTTTCTTAATCTCATTCTTTTGTTCATTGTTTTTAAAAAATTTTAATTAAGACTTAGATTTCCAACCAATTCTTATCATTATGTTTCTTTATTTAATTAGTGGCTGGAATGTAAGTCCCAATTAATTTAACAGATCAGACAAAGATCTTCCATTGATAACATTTCTTTGTCCATAGAATTTAATTTGTCCAACAGACTTTCACACCTACGGCCATATTGTTTTTCCTTTTATATATCACATATTACATTTTATTTAAATTTACAATTCATTCATTTTTTTTTCACATTTGTTTTTTACATTTTATTTTAATTTGTTATTATATAGTTTTTTTTTTTTTTTTAATGAGAGAGAAGACACGCATTTCTTTATGCATCCTTTTCCCTCTTCCACAATAAACAAAATAACTTTCTAGCATTTGACTTACAAGAGAGAATGAGACGTATTTCTTTATGCACCCCCCTCCCCTTCTCTTACTATTACAAATCCACAGTAAATTTTGACATTAGAATTTCAATTTTTCCTTTTCCTTCCTTAAATTTTTAAAATTTAATAGCTACTTTATTTCACCTTTATTACTTTCTAATTTTATTAATAAATATATATGTGTGTCAACGACTTTACGTGGTCATCACATTACACTCCGCCCGTTTTTGAGAATTAAAATCGGGTTGAATCTTATTCTGAGATGAGAGCCTATTTTAATTCTTTGCTTTCAACTCTTACTTCTGCCTTTATTACATACTTTCCCACTCTGTTATGATGAGTGATAATGATGATGATGAGGATGACTGCAGAGAGACAGCTAGGTAAAGCTAGACAATTTTTTCTGATCGATTTTGGCTGATCAACGAATTTTATCTCTACGCATACGAGACCATGGCATAACTTAACTCTATCAAAACATAAAAGGTTTATAGCATGTGAACAGCAGGATATTTCTGCTGCCTGTTTATCTTGCGCAAATAACAAATTCTTATTCTTTATATATTTTATTCGAGGCACTAATTCTTATTTCATTGAGACGCTAATTCTTATTATACAATGAGTCCAGGATTCTTACTGGTGCTTCATTAAAAGTTTAACCACCGAGAGCCATGAGAATCTAATGTGCGAAGAGATGGCTGCATCAAGCTCAAAATATGACCCAAACATAATGCATACATACACACATATATGCCTCAATCTGAAATCTCATACACCTACAAGTGATATCTGTCATTTACGCATTATCACTATTACTCATTTATTTATTTTATTAATTATTATCTGGCTCTTTAATGAGCCTAAACGATTCTTATTTTATTTTACTTCTATTTATTTGTTACTTTTATTTGCATTTGTCTTGCTGTGGTTGACTGCACATAAACACTCATTAAGTCTATCTTACACATGAAAAAAAGTCTATCATTAATTTCCCTCCGTGAACACTACTCTCTTTTTTTTGTTATCATAGTGACTTTAATTATTTGTCGTGAGACAATTTGCCTCACCTGTCATACGTTTAAAAAAACAATTTTATTTTTTCATGATCCCATGTCGTTATTGTTTGATCGAACCGATCTATCTGGCCGTTTATTTTCTTTAAGATTAGCTTTTGTCTGGAGGCTTCTTATCCCTCCTTATCAGCCTAAGCGACCGAGCATTATATGTCCCTTTTTCCTCCATTCCTTGTGCTACTATGAAAGCATTATTCCCATACCTTCGTCTGATTACGTAAGGGCCACCGATAGGTTGAAATTTTATATATATATGTTTCTCGGGATGGCTCACAGGCTGCACTCTAACCATGACCTCATCTCCTATCTTAAATATGATTTTTACTGCTCCCTGTCTCCACCATCTTAAATTACCCATCTTTTTTAACCGGCTGAGTTCTTGCTCTGCATCCTTCCTTCTATTTATCGATCTTGTTCCCACTGGTAGTCTGGTCTCAAAGGGACATGGGATGTTTTTCCCAAAATGCAAATGAACAGGTTCGAACCCTGTAGACTCGTTTTTGACCAGTTTATCATATTTACTATTCACGGGATTTCCTTTACCCATCTTCGATGGTCATCCTGGACATAGACGTGAAATAATCGCCCCAATTCCCTCATAATTCGTTCACATGGGTTAGACTGAGGGTTACGGATTGACATCAGTATGTGTTTTATCCCATGTTTGTGAACCCAATTCTTCCATTTGTTTGATATGAATGGTGTTCCGTGATCCGATAGAATTTTCTCAGGAATTTCCACAGCTCTAAAGTGTTGTTGCTCTAAAGCCCTCATGGTTTGTTTTGCATTAGCCTGAATTACTGGATATGCCACCAGTAGCTTCGAGAATATGTCATATGTGACAAGCAGATATTTCATTTTATTAAATGGGAGTAATGGCCCGTAAAAGTCAATTGCTATTAAACTATTGGGTCGCTGGGCATAGATTGGTTGCAATGGACCTATCCCCGATGTGTTAGGCAGCTTTGTTTTTCCGCACACAGCACATGTGCCAATGACGTTTATAATGTTAGCATACATTTGCGGCCAGTAGAACCAATGGCTGAGCCATCCTTCCACCTTCTTCTGCCCCATAATGGCCGTATGTATTATGTATATGTTCAATCACTCGTTTCCTCATGATGACCGGTAAGACAAAACATGTTTGTTTCTTTTTTTGAAACACATGCTGAAGGCCTCCTCCTTTTAAGCAGAAGTGTTCCTGTCCTTCCACAATGGAATCTCCTTCGTGTCAGTCATAGGCTGATGTTATAAATAGTTTATTATCTGCTTGCAATTGTTGTCCCTTCCTTGATGATCTTTTAATTTCCGCAACTCATCTTCCATTGTTCCTTTTCCATCCATTTCCACTGTTGCTATATATACTCCATCACAGCTTAAGTGTTGCTCTTCTGCCACCGGATATCAGCTTAGGGTATCTGCTACAATGTTCTCTTTCCCATAGCAGTACACTACTTTATAGTTAAATTCCTGCAGGAACAAACTCCACCTTATTAGCCTGCTATTTGTCAAAAAACTGTGGTTAAGAAACTCGAGGCTCTTATGGTCGGTTATCACCACTACTTCGGAACCTATCAAATATTGCTGAAATTTCTTAAATGCCCACACAACTGCCAGCGCTTCCTTCTCAGTCATGGTATAATTCACTTCTGGTCCTTTCAGTAAGTGACTAATGAAGCAAAGGATTCCGTGTTGCCCCTTTTCTTGTATTAGAAACAACATGGCCCACAGTCTGAACCCGCTACTATCTGTCTGTATGAAGAACAGTCTATTGAAATCAGGATATGACAGCATAACCTCCCCTAAGAATCTCTCCTTCACTCTTTGGAAACTTCGCTCATGCTGTTCACCTCATGTCCATGCTTTCTCTTTTCTTAATCTGTGTAGTAATGGCTCCATGTCTAGTGAAAAGCCCCTATAGAACCGATTGTAAAACATACACAGACCCAGGAATGATTTAACAAGTTTTTTATTTCGAGGTGTTGGAAACTCCTGAATTGCTTGGATTTTTTCCGGGTTAGGTAGTATTCCCCTCTCGCTGATGATATGGCCTAGAAATTTGACCTCAGTAGCCATCATGTGACTTTTATTCAAATTGATTCTGATACCTTTTCTTTTGCACTCGTCTAATAACCGTTCTAAATGCTCAAAATGTTCCTCTATAGGTTCTGATGCAACAACAATATCGTCCACATATATCACTACAAAATTTTTAACCTCTTCCGACAACACTTGATCTAGACACTGCACTAGCCCCGCCCGCCGTATATTTCCGGTCCCTTGGATGCAACTTAATATGCCAATAACTGGACGTCAAGTCGAAAGTCGAAAATATCTTTTTATTTTTAAACCTTGTTAACAATTCATTGGTGGCAGAGCGTTCATATCAGGAATGGTTATTCTGTTCAACTGTCTATCATCTAAACACAACCGAATTGATCTGTCCTTTTTCTTTACTGTTACGATGGGGTTATTATGTGAGGATGAGCATTTAGATATGATTCCCCATGTCAGCATTTTATCTATTTGCTCTTCTACCTCACGTTTATATTGATAGGGTATGGGATATGCGTGAGCTCGATAAGTCTGATCTTTCATGAGCCTTATCCTGTGTTCATACCCCCAGATCTTTCCGGGAATCTCCGAGAATACCACCTTATGGCAGTGTAATAATTTCTTCAGCCTATATCTTTGTCTATCACTTATGACTTTCGATTCATCTATCACTTTCAGCATTTCTATCTCCATTGAGGCATTTTGTATATAATCCATTTTATCAGTCTGTTCCCTTAAATTCATTATAAATGGAGTTGTTACATTACCCATCTCTGGCCAATTACATTTAAAAACCAACACACACTCATTTTATGCATAAAATTTGATCCTAGTATAACCTCATGGATTAATCCTTCTAAAATCAACAATACATGATCATATTCCCTATTAGCTATGCGTAATGTCACCCATACCTGTTTTGATGCCAGTTTGACTCTCTTTCCTTTAGCCATTATGACATGTGTCATTTTCATAGGTAGGGTTCTAATCCCCGGGTTGACACCACTCACTTTATCAAACATCTCCTGTGACATAACAGATATCTGACACCCTGAATCTAATAGTGCAGTAGTCCCAATTTCTCTTACTCTTACTTTTATCTTTGAGCAGATCTGCAGTGCCATCGTAGGCATATTCTCTTCCCTGTTATGTACCAAATTCACTAACTGTATATGACCAGCTTCCACATCTTTGTCTCCTCCCATAATATTATCTAAAGTTATTAAAACCTAGCCATCTGTTCTACCGTTTGCTTGTCAATCATCATTTGTTCTATCTCTGTGGGCAAGCCTTGACTAACTAGCCACATGATTTGCTGTTCTGTCAATGGGTGTATAGTGAGTGCTCTCGATTTCGCTACCTGTCTGCGAAAAAATGCATGAAGTGATTCCCCTGGCTGCCATTTAATTTGTGCTATTTGAAACTTAAAATTTTCCTGAAGCTCCTCCCCCCCAGTAGCTTGCTAACATCTTGTGCTTATATTCCTTGAATGTCGCTGGTTTTATTTGTAGTGAGTCCCACCAAAACCAGGCTTCATCCTGTATGTGATTGCGTGCTATGGCAACCCTTGCCTCATCACTCAATCTATTCAAGTTGCAATACCACTCCACACTCTCCAAATGCTCATTAGGTGTCTCTCCCTCCTGTCCTGAGAATGTTTTCACTCTTAACAACTGGCTGGCTGCCTCTGTTTTACATATATCTGCCCATGTTTGCATGTTTTCCTGTTCCTCTTTTCTTTCTTTCTTTATTTCTTTCCCTTGCTCCTAAGCTTGTATACCTCTTGACACACTGTTTCTAGCCTATCCTTCACATACTCCATATCATCATTCACTTGTTCCACCCTTTGACTAAACCTTTTATTTAGTCGTTTGTCCAACTCTTCTATCCTCCTACTATTTTTCTCATCCCTTCCCCTCATTTTTATAATCAACCTTTTCTGGCCTTCCATTAATTTCTTGAACATATCCATTATATTGTAGCTTTCTATATTATTTTTATCATTAACCACTGTCTCCATTCCCTTTCTAATTTCTATATCTCCTTCACTAGCTATTTCTCCCTACGGTTCCATTAGTTCTTTGAAGGTTTTTTCTACTTTGCCCACTAGAGCATCCATTTTTGTTTTGATCTCATGTGCATCAAATTTCTTTAACACCCACACACTAATTAATTACTTATATTTTATTCTACAGCTTTACTATCTAACCTTATCCTTATAGGATTATATTACTTTACTAACTTTATATTTCACTGACACTAGGTATGTTTGTTCAGCTCTCCCCATCTCACTCACTAATCATCACTCACCCATGCCTGCCTTCAAGACCCCTCCGCAACTGTCTCCAATTTACAACCTAACTTGCCAAATTGAATCACGTTCTCTTTCTCTTCTTTTACCCTCTAATATTTATTTTATTTCTTGCTTTGTCTACAACCAAGCTATTTTTTGATTTGTTTATTAATTATTGCATCAACTATTAATTTTGTTATATTCAAATGGGCTGAACTTGTAAACGTGAAAATATCCCGGACAGGCCCCCAAATTATAACGGAAATGGTTATTTGGATGGTTGCTTGATTTGATTTAAATCTTTAATACTTTCAATTATATTTTAGACTTATTTATTATACTTTATTTTTTTCACAACTTTGATTCTTCCTTTCATTTATTTATTTATTATACATTTATTTTTTACAACTTTACTTATTCTTATTTTTTATTTGTTTACTAACGCTTTTGCTAACCGAAATATCCCGGCTTACCTTCCAACTGTAATGGATTGTTTATTTATTTAACCATCGCCATTACAATACAAGAAGAGAGCTAATACAGATACAAATTTAACTTCATATCTATACCCTTGACTGAACCCCAAGGCAATACAGACATATTATCTTGGCATTATTTTTCCCAGCCAAGAACTCTCAGCTGCTGAACAGAGCGAACTATTTCAAAGAAATTTAACGAATGTCCAACGCTTGCTATTTATTTTTGTATAATTGGAAATTCGCATGAACAAGCAGCACATGAATACCTTTTAAAAAAAATCAGCATTATCCTTTAATTACTAATTACAGTTTTCTTCCTGCCATAGCTTGGTGATAGGAGAATAAAGCAAGGACACAAAATTTAATGATAAATATGTTTAATACTAATACTCACACTTGATATAAAAAAAATTACATTATAATAATAATAACAAAAAACACAATTATAAATACATGGTTATAATAACATATGAAAACAGATCAAATATTAAAGTTCTTAAAGTCCTGTAGATAGAGTTCTATTTTATTGAATTATTAATTGCGTATTTAGTTATGAATAGTAAACAGATTAAAATGCATGCATGCTTTTACCTAGGCTTTGTTGTAATTGCCCCATGGGTATTTCTTCTGAGCGCTCTTGATTAACTTCCTCAGTTTGTGGGGTTATTTTTGTTCCAGTTTTTCTTGTTGATTCCTTAGGTTCTCCATTAACTTCCTCAGTTTGTGGGGTTATTTTCATCCAGTTTGCTGGTTGATTTTTTAGGTTGAGTTTTAATTAAAAGCTACATAAGTGGCGGTCGCTCTAGCAGGTCAGGCAAAGATCTTACATTGTGAGACAGTGATGAGATAGCTTGAATCCGAACCCACATCCCTTTAATGCCACAAGCCATGCACTTCTTCCATTTTCTTTTAGCTGTTGCTTCTCTAAAGTCTCTACTAGCAATGCCAGACAAAAATTGTAATTTTCTTAATCTCATTCTTTTGTTCATTGTTTTTAAAAAATTTTAATTAAGACTTAGATTTCCAACCAATTCTTATCATTATGTTCCTTTATTTAATTAGTGGCTGGAATGTAAGTCCCAATTAATTTAACAGATCAGGCAAAGACCTTCTGTTGATAACATTTCTTTGTCGGTAGAATTTAATTTGTCCGACAGACTTTCACACCTACGGCAATATTGTTTTTCCTTTTATATATCACATATTACATTTTATTTAAATTTACAATTCATTCATTTTTTTTCACATTTGTTTTTTACATTTTATTTTAATTTATTATATAGTTTTTTTAATGAGAGAGAAGACACACATTTCTTTATGCATCCTTTTCCCCTCTCCCACAATAAACAAAATAACTTTCTAGCATTTGACTTACAAGAGAGAAAGAGATGCATTTCTTTATGCACCCCCTCCCCTTCTCTTACTATTACAAATCCACAGTAAATTTTGACATTAGAATTTCAATTTTTCATTTTCCTTCCTTAAATTTTTAAAATTTAATAGCTACTTTATTTCACCTTTATTACTTTCTAATTTTATTAATAAATATATATGTGTGTCGATGACTTTACGTGGTTGTCACAATATATATATATATATATATATATATATATATATATATATATATATATATATATTGTGACCTTCTGAATGGGCACAAGTAATTAAACTGTGCTGGATCAGCAGTGAATAACTGCATTGTTTTAAAAAAATAAAATAGCCTTAAAATTTTAAAAATTTGTCTATTAATGGTTCAAAAACTTATATGTGGGCCAACTGTGCATTTCAGTTGGAAAATTTTTCAAGCATTTATTGTTATTCTTATGTTTGATAGTGTTTAATACAAGGAAAGAGGTGGATTATTATGGAAAGTGTTATGATAGTAGTTAGATTGAGGCAAAGTTGTTTTATTTATTTATAAGATAGTGTTGGAGTTTGTTGAATGGTTTTCTGATTTATTATTTATTGACACCATCCTTTTTACTAATATTATAGCCAGGTTTAACCCATAGACATATTAGGTATGTTTTAGTTAGAATAATTTAATATTCACATAGCAGCATATTTGTGTATGAATGTTGTCATTATCTCATTTTCATTTCATATTCTAATTGCAATAAACCATATTACACTTATAATAAAACATTTAAATTACAGTAATTATCTTTAATAATTTTGCAAAAATATATTTTCTTTAATGATTAATGGATATTTGAATTAATAAATTACTTGAACAATTTAAATAATATTATAAACCATTTTATTTAATAGTTGATTGATATTCATTTGTTTCAAAGTAAAAAAAAAGTTCATTATTTCTTGTTATTTGACTTAACTTAATTGTGAAGGTCAAGATGATTTTTTTTTTAGAAAAGATTTTTTAAATATTAATTAATTGATTAAATGTAAAAAAAAATCATGGGAGTTAAGCTTTGGATGATCAGGTGACATTTATGATTGGTGTGGGAATTTTTTTTTAAACTGATAGCTAATAATAATAATAATAATAATAATAATAATAATAATAATAATAATAATAATAATAGTAATAATAATAATAATAATAATAATAATAATAATAATAATAATAATAACAACAACAACAACAATAATAAACATTATTTTTTGTAATTTCAACAATTGTACTTTTTCATTTTCTGCTGCTATCGATTATATCTCTCTTCCAAAACAGTTTAAAGTGAAACTCTCAAACAGCCTTTTCATGAAGCTCATTATTGGAACTACAGATGTTTAAGCTTCATAAGGAGTGGCTGGATAAAAATATAAAGGTATCAATCTTGCCTCTTTTGCCTAATTAAAACATTTAAATTAACATTTTCATTTTGTTTAAAGATGTTCTTTTATAATATTAAACTTATGTTATTTCATTTACTTTTATTTATCTCTGTTAAAAAGAATACCAAAATGCAAGAACTTTATAATTTTTTAAGTCCCATGTGTGATGTCTATAATATTTTGTCATCATGGAAGTATATGCAGACTTTTTTAACAAAATTTACCTTGATAAGCTCTCTGTTTAACTTATATTTTACGTATACAAATGTGAAGTTAAAATTTTAAAGGATATGTGTACTTGATTATGTGTTTGATATTTAATAATTATTGCAGAATGCTAACTTTATATCTTATTTTATGTTTATAAAATAATGTGTTTTATTAAAGAAATATAGATATGACTCACCCATAATAATTAATTACTACTACTTACCAAATATAGATGTCTAAATTGAATAGAAGGACTTTAATATTACATATTTTTGTTCTCTTTGATATATGAATATATGTGTTAATGTTTAAGGAAATACAAATTGTATGTAGATAATTATCAGCAACTTATTAAAGTTAATAATGCAAATACCAATCTATAAATTATGAAAGTGAATATTTTCTGCAGAAAAATGCTAAGTTATCATTGAATTAAATACCTTAGATGTGCTTAAAAATGAATAACAAAATATACCAGTTAATAGCTGAAACTGTCTTTCCATGTATTTTATTTATTATTACAAATATTTATCATTATGTGTGATATATAAGTAAACTCTATTAGCTTATGGCTAAAGGACATTGGAGGTTTACTAAATTGATTGTGAATTATAACTGTTTTGTCCTACAAGAACTTATTTTCTGTTTCATATTCGTATTTAAACATGCACTCATTTTGGGATTCATCTCCGGATCATTTAGTAAGCTTGAAAAGAACTTTGCAAGTGAATATATTTTTTTTCTCAAGTTTAAAAGAAGAATGACTCTATTTTTTTATTATTTATTGTTAATAGTATATACATCATAGATAGTTAGACAGATTTAGTGTTGTATGTATTTAATATTATATGTTTATTTATTTAATTTGTGAACTTCAAGAACTTCTCAGAATAGCATATTCACAAAATGATGAAGATGCTGGTAAAATCTTATTGCTTAACTGTGATTTGTTTTCTTTTATTTGAAAGTTAAATATATATATTTTGGGTAAATTATTAAAGATGGTTCAATCTTATATATCTTTCTTTATCTCGAAGTGAGAATTAATTTCAAGAGTAGCTAGAGAATAAAAAAAAAGAATATTGTGTTAGAGGTAATAAAACTTAATTTATTAGATTATTGCTATTTAAAGTATAAAAAAACTCGTTCATAATAATTAATATTATTTAAATTTGAAACAACAGAATGTCTCATTTAAGCTAAAAGTCTTTATTTTAATTTGTTATTTATCTATCGTAACTTTTGCATATTATATAACTTAGAATTGTTTTTCATACTCTTATTTATGCGTTTGTGTGTCTATTTTGTGCAATTATTATATTTACTTAATAAACATTTAGTTTTATAACTATTTCTCAATATAAATTTCGGATGTTGTCATATTCTAAAGAATTGAAGTAATGAGTGTTTTATGTGTGTGTTTTTATCTGCCAGCATATAATGCTAGATATGTAGAAGAGCTGTGGAAAAGGAAATTATTCTTGATACATTCTATGTTTGTAGGGAAGAAAGATTTTTCCCCTTACTATATTATTAAGTATTTTGCCATGAGTAAAGTTTATTTAGATTGTATGCATACATATTATGAAATGATATTTATGAAGTCAAGTGACATTTTCCCATTGTTTGTTTGGTGATGAGAAAAATTCCACCAATAGTGTATTTCAGATAAAATAAGTTATTGTTGATGTATTAGTCTTAAAGATTTTATTTGCTCCTCATGTGCTGGGATTTCTCTTGAACATCTAGTTTGTATTATCTTAAAAATATAGCTCTGTGTAATTCAGTCAGTGGTCGGATAAATAGTTAATTTAAATTCTTTATTGAATATTGGAATGGATATAGTGTTTTTTTTTTGGTTGGTTTATGACATTGTCCAAAATTAAATAATTATTTAATAATTTTGAATAAATTGATGATGTGTAGAAAAGATTGTTCTCTTGTATTATTGCGTGGGATGTAACACACATGCATAATTTAAATAATATCGAGTATATAAATTATAATATTGTTAATCTTAAAATAGGAAATAAATATTTTGAAACATCTCATATTAATTTGCCACATGTTAGAGATCATCAAAATCATCAGAATGAATATGCTTTTATTGCTATGTCAGAAAAGTGTACTTATTTAAAGCGATTGTTTAATTAAGATTATTTAAAGCTGCTCTCTTGATGGCAAAGTGTATATTGTGCCCAATAATATAATGTATTATTTATTCAGTGTTGTTTATTGATAAAAAGTATTTAGATAGCCTGGATATTCAAAGTCAGAATATTAAGGTATAATTTGTTTGCTAATTTATGTTTATAAACATGTCAATAATAAATTATGTAATATGTAATGGGGGTAATCTTAAATTTCAATTAATAGATTTATTTGTAAATTTTAAAAATAACATAAAAGTCTTATTCTGAATTAGTTACACTTAACTAAACCTTAAGTGTCAATAAAAGCTTTGTTTATTATTTAAAAAACTGTGTCTCAAGTTGTTCTTATATGCATTCAAATTCTGGTTTCCACATCTCCATATTTCATACATCTATTACAAAATTAAACATATTATTTTATGGCTTTGCTATTAAATATGTTAAGATCTGATAATATTGTTTCCTAGATCCAAACATTACATGAAATATTTTACCATGTGATAAACTTATAAAAATGTTGCCTAGTTAAAGTATTATTTGGACGATGATGTGAGATTAAAAGATACCCTATTTCCTTCATTATCTGATTGCTAGCCCAGTAAACATTATTCAATTTATTTCATTGTATCTTAATATAATTTAGAGTCATAAATTACTGGCTAATATAGTTCTTTAGTCTAACTATGTTATAGATTCCCTGAGATCTGATTTTTATATTCCTAGATCAACATTGATTCAGTTTTTAGATTAAGATGTGCTTTTTCTATTCTGTCAGAGTTATATTGAGTTATTATAGAGTGTAACTGGATGATGGAAGAGATCAAATTGAAATTATATTTTGTTAGATGGAATAAATGAAACTCTGCTAGCCTGTATCATTTGGTTAATTAATAAATAGGGTTTATATTTTATTTGATAGCTTATAGTATTTCTTCCTTCATTTATTTATATTCTCTATATGTTATGAACTTTCTGTAACCTTCCACTAAGTGAAGCTGTAAGATAAACATAAGTAAAAAAGTCTGAGCATTAATTATGAATCAGTTAAAGTGATAAATCATTCTATTCATTAATAGAACTGGCGCCTGGGGCATTTGCTCATATAATGTACATGATTGATGATGTGTGAGTGGGTTATAATATATATATATATATATATATATAATATATATATATATATATATATATATATATATATATATATATATATATATATATATATATATATATATATATTACTAATAAAATGTCCATTAATTAAAAGCTGTTGCAATAATATATATATATAAATTTTCAATAATCTCATTTTTAAAAAGCCTGCACAATGAATATTCTGATTTGAATGTATTGATGTGTGTTCTTATAAAGTGTACAACTATAAAATACAATACATAACAAGATTTTAATTTTTATCTGTCATTAGTACATAAAGTAAATAATACTGTCTTTACATAAAAACTGTCAATTTGGTGACTATAAAAAGTATCATATTAAATAATTATGAATCACATAATAAAACTTTCAAATAAACAAATATAAATATATTTCATTTAAGAAGGCCTTTAGTCTACTCATATTTATGATTGGTAAAATGTCTAAGGTTTTGTATAGTTGATGAATCAGGAGCTATACTCATATTACCAATATGTTTCTCATGTAGTGTATTCTGTATGATCTGAGAGTGAACTGTGAATTAATTTTAAACAGTGTTTAACCAAATGTACTACATGCTGCCTTGCATGATCTTCTTTTTCATGGACTTTAATCATTTGAACTAGGCAGCATTTACTCATGGCAAGCCTCTGATTTCCTTGATTATCTTTCTATACAAACACAGATAGATTCAATGTTTGGATACTATTATTTTCATTCTTTAAATACATTCACATCAAATCTGATATTTATTTCCTTTTTCATTGTTTTAGCTAAAATATTTAAGAATTCAGAAATCAATTATGGAGACAGCTGTCTTGCATAGGTGGTTGAGAGGTCAGCGCGACTGCCTTGCACTTGCAGGCAGTTGCCCGGGTTGTGGATTCGCGTCCTGGCCGATGCTATGACACTTAAAAAAATTATGGAGACAGTTTTAGAAAACCCAGAAATCTGTAGTTATAATATTTATTTGAGACCATACTATTACTAAAATATTAGGATAAAACAGAATGTGGAAATAAAGGTTTCGGTTTAGCAAAAGCTGTAAATTTAGGCAGTCCTATTTAGGGATTCTTTTGCCTATCATAGAAAGAAAAATCTAGAAAAAAAGATATTTAAATTTGGGTTATCTCACATAGGCCACCAAGCTTAACATTTTTGATATATTATTTAATTCTACTATCAAAATAAATACAATAACAGTAACACTAATAAATCAGAAAAAAAATACTAATATAAAATGTAAGTATTAAAGATATTTTTTTACATGTAAACTATGCAAGAATTAAAAGAAAAAAAGTAAAGATAGCTAAAAAGTTATGATTTAAAAATGTCCTATAATAAGAAACATTAATGAAATGGATAGAAGGCTATACATTTTTGGATGAACAGATCAGCCAGTGAAAGGAGGCTGAAAGGTATTGCATTTTCAGTAAATTCTAATTTAGAATCCTCTATTATTTAAATATATTTATCTATTAATGGTAGACTAATCATCTTAAAACTTGATTTGTGCAATGGTGCATGCATCATTTTAGTAGTGTGTAAGTCATGACAGTAGGCTTGACATTGATCAAAAATTGAAGAAAAAAATGTATTGTAATGTAAATTGTAAATAGTTCCTATTATTAATCAACATATTATGAACAGGTCTTATTTCTTCAAATATCACATTATCACCATTCTTTATGCCTTCACAAGCTATTTGTCACAGAGGAAAATCTCTCTGTACAGTAGTGCCATTAAGTGCCAGCCATAGTAATCAATAAATGCAGGTAGGTTTGTCATAAAATCTCTATCTAGTACCTACTCATCCAATGTCCCTAGATTAGTTTCCATTTCGTGGCTTTTATCAGTGAGGAGACTTGCATCTGAGAGTATTGGACCTAGATCTTAGGATCTCAGATCTAAGCCTCCTCACTGATGATAGCCTTAAGCTAGAAACTAGTCTGGGTATATTGAATGAGCAGGCACTAGATGGGGATTTTATCACAAACCTTACTGCATTCACTGATTACTCTGGTTTGCACTGAGTGTTGCTACTGTATGGAGTGTTTTACCTCTGTGAAAAAAAATCTTATTCCTATTATATTCACAAGGAAGTTGACATTGATTTTTTACAATCATCAATTAACCATACTAAATTTTAAGGACAATTACATACTAATATTGCTAATTTGAATTTTCAGGATATGAAATGTCTCTAAATTCATTATTGAGTTTAATAAAAAAAAAAAATCATGACTAGTTCTCTGATCATAATCTTCTTACTAAAATCTTGATTAAATGGAATGTTTTCCTTAGTACAATAATAAGAAGAATGTTCATATAAAAATTTAAAAGAAGTTTAATGACTGATAAAAGGATTTTAAAATGATTGGTTGATTTAACATGTATAAATGTGCTGATTGTGATTATTTTAGATCATTTTCAATGATTTAAAAGTTATATATATATATATTGTACCAACATTGTGTTGTCACATAATAATTTTGTTTAAAAAATTATTAAAATAAAAATCTTTCGTAAAAGAAAACGTAAAGTTAAAAGTCTAGGAGTTTTGAAATAAAAGTTCCAATCAATTAATGAGTCTGAAGAGAGGAAGGGGGTTTGCTTTAGAAGTGTCAAGTTAAAGTTTCATAAAAGAAGTTAAAGAGTTTTTTTTATTAGTATTAGTTAAAATGTAACATAAAGTTTAAAAACATAAATCTCTTTTTATTTAAGTAAAGAAAAAAAAAGATAATCTTAAAACAAGTGTTCAATTTAGATTAAAATATATATGTGTGAGAGTAGACAATGAAATGATAAATGAGTGTATATGTACGTGTTAAAATCATATTGAAAAAAACACATGAAAATAAATATTAAAATAAAATAAAGGAAAAATATATTTAAAAACACTCAGCGGTGGCTACTAATTAAAAATATAAAACAACACATTTGCATGGTTACTAATTAAACAATCTTCAAAAACACGTAATTAAAAGATTATCAAAGGAAATTCAACAACAGATATAGCTAGAGGATATCAAAATGACAACACATCGTATGTATAAATAGTCTATTCTTTATCAGATAGTTAGTCGAGTTTGAGTTGAGTTTGAGTTGCATTTACTTTGCATTTGAGAGGGTTATATCAGTCAGTTTATTATGTATCCCGAATCAAGAATGCAGTGTTAAAACCTTGGAAAACATACGACTTTCTCCAGCCTGAAGTCTGATGAAAACAGCCAATCTAACCAATAAAAGTGATACCTGCATAACAACCTGATGCCACTCAATGTGTAATTGTCTTACAGAAACTGCCTCAGAATAATCAGCATCAAATATTCACAAAAAACTTCAAATCTAACTGGTTAGAAATATTTCATTAGAAACAGCAAACAGCAAGATGTATCCACGTTCAAAATCCTAAGTAATAAAATTTTCTTATAGTCATTTCTAATGTAGCTGTCACATTCATAAAGCTCCAAGAGTCAAGTTTAAGAACTCTATAGCATACATAGATGGAATATTAATATGTGTGTTTAAAATGTTATGGGTGTTCATGTGTTAGTATATTGATGTCATTGTATTTTAAGGTTCAAATATTATTTAATGCTTTTCCTAAGATATTATAGGGTGTAAATTATAAATGTGCATGTGTTATATTAGTTAAATAAGTTATTTAAAATTAGGTTAATAAATGTGAATGAAAATAAATTCTTTCTTTGAAATTAAAGCTTTATTTGTCGGTCAATTCCCTTGCCACTATTTAAGTGAAACAATATTTTGTTATTGAATTAAAAATAGACTGAGCTAGTTAAGGGATTCTGGATTATGGGCCTATTCTCCAAACATGTTAGTTCTGAACTAGCTGGTGCCTGGGTTTACTCTGAAACAAATAAAATGTTTGGATAGTAGGGGTTTGAATCTATCAGTCAAGGTGGGCCACGATCTCGAAATATGATTGTGTTATGCATTGCATAACTTGGTCTGATTGTGGGTAGTATTGACAGCTTTGCTATCAATAGTATTCTCCACTTTGCTCAAATGTGCCGGTTTATTCTCAAATATTTATAATTAAATAAGATTATAAATGTATTAGAAATAAGATTGAAAACCAGCTAAACCAAGCTTGCAAAGTAAGTGTGATCTTCAACTGATCGAATCCGGTAGTAGAAGTGAGTTTTTTAGATTCCTGAAATAAAAAATGAGTATATGAGACTGACAAACATACAACAACCCATGTTACAGGTATATGCTTTATAAGTGATATTTTATTCACCTACAAAAAATAGTTCAACATATCATTGAAAGTACATCAAATTGTAGATTCTCTACAAATTAATTGTTAAGCATAATGCAGGCATAATTGTGCTTTGGCATACTTATCATTTCTAATAATGTTTTTTAACTTCATAGATAGGAAACCATTATTGACAAAACAAATTCTAAATATAGTATTGTTTTAAACCAATAAACATCACATGACCACCATTTGTTTCATACCATCTTGTAAAAAAAGTAACTTCAATAGAAGATAGTTCAAATGGTATTTCAATAACAATTCAGTTTGATAATTTTTAATATGTAATATTTTCAAACCTACCATAATAAAATGGCCTTACTCTCATTTTCTGTATTTTTCTATTCTGTTTTATATATATTTCAATTATCATAGTGGTCTTAGGGAGTATATCAAGCAGGATTTCTAATTTTAAAGTGAATTTAACCAACACATATTTTATAAATTCAAGAAAAAAAGAACCCTTCATTTGGGATAATGAGGAGAAAAATAATTATGATTTACGTTTTGATTTGACAAAAAATGTTTTACTACTAGCTGGTAAATCACAGATACTGGATTATTTCCTCAACATCCAACATAGACCAAACCTAATAACTCTTGGAATTCCTATTGTTATAGTTGAAAGTTATCTTATTTTTAATACAATATAAAAAAAGATAACCAATATTAATATACTGGATATCTTGAGTACAATATTAGTAGAATGTCTCCATTTTTTTTATCAGGGTTTAGAAAACTCCTAACAACAATTTTCAAAATATCTTTCCCTCAAGAATAATGAAAAAAATTAATTTCAAGTTGGAATCAAATCAGCAACATCCTTTCAATTTTTGTCAACCAGAGATTCAGATATTGTTGATAAATTTGTAAAATCGTTGCATGATGGCTAAAAAGAATAATGGAGAGAATTCATTGACAAGAAAAACTTTACATTGTAACTTCTTGTCATATTTACAAAATCTTAGCGACTAAAGGGATTTGAACCCAGTCTTTGGACAGAGATGATTATATGGAACTTGAATTCTATGTTCAAATCTCCTTTAATTGCATCTAGTAACTATATACATTATACTTCTATTTCAAAATATTATTGGAGGTAAAATTCTCTCTAAAAAGAGTTACTTTTTCACTGCTAAAGAGTTCACAAATCTAACATATCAAATAGAAGATCAATGGAATAAAAATGTGTAATTAGAGAAAAATGTATAATTCTATGTCACAATGCTTTATTAATATCAACCTAACAAGGTTTGTATATATTGATGAACTTAATTTGCTCTTTATTGGCTTAAACTAGGGAAGGTTCCAGAAGCGGTATTCTCAGAATATAGAAAATGTACAGAAAGGCTAAATAAAATGTCTGGTAACATTATTCAATAATATGATTCACACAATGTTATTCCAAAAATTTGGTAAACAAGCAGTGCTATAGAAATCTTAAAACCAAGTAAATCATGCAATATCTAGTTGAAAGACATCAGATTATAAAGCAGGCTGGGTTTAGGAAGGAAAATGTTACTACAAACAATATTTGTCTTTACCAACTTGCATTGAAACAAGCTTTCAAAATAAATTTAAAAATCAGTGCTCTCTTTTTAATCAGCTTATAATTCTATCCCCAAAATTGGATTGTTTTCTTAAGAGTTTCTTAAATTTTGAATGCAGGAAAATTGTTGATTTACATTATAAAATGTTCTCCAATAGAAAAATGCATGTGAAGGTAAGTGACAATCATAATAGATAAAAAATTATAAAACAATCAACGATAATATTCAATTGTCAAAATAAGAGTCATAGATCACATGACCCTATCTCTTAAGCTTGTAAGTTATAAACAATGAGGATTGCCAATTCCTCTACAAGCTTTGTGATAAATACTTAGCCAGAGCCAGCACTTAAAATATCTCTGTCAGAAATCCCACCCCAAACCCCTGACCATGGTTCCGTGCTTTGGCACTCTTCAGAAAGGTGTCAGGGTAGGTTCAGAGACGAGATCTAGTGTCTGCACCTACCCTAAAACCTCTCTGAGGAGTGCCAAAGCACAAAACCATGGTCAGGGGTTTGGGGTGGGGTTTCTGACAGATATTTTAAGTGCTGGCTCTGGCTAAGCATTTATCACAAAGCTTGTAGAGGAATTAGCAATCCTCATTGTTTATAATATTCAATTCTCTCATTTATTAAAGATCAATTGATTTTCTTAGAAATTTTATTTCAACCTCTAAATTTTTGATGATGACTATAACGCTTTTTTTCTCATAATATTTTATTATAGAGTTACACATTTATTCCTAGTATACGACTTTCCCCATTTTAATGACTGGCCAAAAGTTTGTAATTGCTGTTATGTTAATTAAATATCAAAAACTCACATAAATAGGTAACCACTGGTAAGACACATTGAAAAAAAAATATATATTTTCTGCAAATATTCTCTCTATCAAACTTAAAATTTATTATAGATTTATTATCACTAATCCAAATATTACTATTCTAAAAACTTGTATTATTCAAATAATATTACAACGTAGTTGTTTTTTTTTTATTGTTTTATACAATTTTTGTGTTGTTATAAATATTAGCATATTCTGTATTTGAACGTGTTACAATGATACTAATAAAGTAAATTCATAGCCTATAAAATGTGTTTCAGTATATATAAACTGAAGTCAGTAATATTATTGTTTACGTTAATTTTCAACAGAGTTTAATAAATCAGAAATATTTATAATTCCAAAAAGCCAAGAATGCTGGGAGGGATTTCAGATTAATGATAGTATATATAAATAATCTATTTCGCACATATTACTATAAATGTCTAAGAATGAAATTAGTTATCTGAATCATTAGAAGTATGATAAAAAGTGTTAAAATTAAAATAAATACTTTTATTACAGAAACGAGATGAAAATTGACTATATTAATAGATATGTAACGAAAATAGGAACGTATAGTACTTTATTCACTTTAGCTAACAAGCAATTTTTTTTAGATTTATTTTGAAAAGTTGTATAATTTTATAGGAATATTTTTCCCATTATATTTTTAAATCATTTAATTTTTATTCGCAAATAAAAAACAGGTTGTCTGTCATTTTTTATGTCATTTTTTATTAGCATGAAAATAAGTTGACTGGATTGTTTAAGAAGATCTTGAGATTATAAGCTCAAGAGAATAATTAAAAGGAAAAAAACCGTGCTTTAAATTATGGTAATGTCGTATGTATTTCTAGTGAAATATTTAATTTGAAAAGTAAAATGTTATAAACAACAAAAGATTTAATATAATGAATACGTTTAAAGATAAATGAAATGATGGGTAAAAAATAAAATAAATATAAGCACGACATTTTAAGAAAAAAATCCATAAAAAAATATATGATGGTTAAATTATATTTCAAGTAAAGTATAAATTAGAAAGCAAATACTTCTTAAAGAGAAATGGGTAAAGCAAACAAAAAAAAAAAATGATTTGCAAAAATAAACAAAGATTAAACAATTTAACAGCGATCATAACATTAATACAAAAGATACAATAATGATATAACAAACCCAAAGTACTATTTTAAAATATAAAGGAGAAAATGATTCTACCTTACATTTTATTATTTTAATATAAGCTTAAAAACAAGTTACACAATTTGTGTTTTGTTTTATTACTTATTATAAGTGTACCCTTGAAGACTTTTGCGATATTATATTGCTGAGGCTATTAATATGTGGTGAAACTGAACTGAGTTCAGACCCATATAACTATTTAGTTTGTAAGGCTGGATTTGAAGACATTTACTGTCTAAAAAATTTAGGTGTTCAAATTGATAGTAACATATTAGATAAGTGCTGACTTATGAGTTGGTAGTTTAGATCTAGTTACATGTCTGAAAAATTCAGGTTTTCAAATTTATAGTAACATATTAGATAAGTGCTGACTTTGAGTTGGTATTTTAGATCTAATGTCTGGAATCCTAGCTCAGCAATGAGGTTTCCAACAGATATTTTGAATTTTTTCTCTGTCAAATTGATAGTAACATATTAGATAAGTGCTGACTTTTGAGTTGGTATTTTAGATCTAGTGTCTAGAGTCCTAGATCCTCACTCAGGTTAGTCATAAGCTCTAAACCAATTGATTTGGGGATGAGGACATTCCAATAGAGATTTTGAATTCATTCTCTTTCAGCACTTATAAATTAAAGCTTGATTGAAGCTATTGGTAATTTCCCTCTACTGAATATATATATATATATATATATATTCAGTATATATATATATAGACATATATGTGTATATATATATATATATATACACATAGTGTCTGATAATATGAGAGGTTAAATTGGTATAATGTCTACATGGATATGACTATAATAACAAATCCAACAAGGGCCTTCAGCATTCTATCTTTGATTATTAAATGAAATTGATGGTTGAATAGTTGAAAGGTTGAGTTAAAGTTTGAGGAATTTTTATCTTAATATATATAAAGCACTGATTGTATATATGTGTGAGAGATTATGATCTGGTCCAACTGATGAGTGCTAGTTCTGAACAAAATACATTTATCTTTTTCACATGTGGGTAATCATATGTATTGGTTGTTTGAAATAGAGTACAGAATAGATTTGAATATTATTTATTTTTTTTAAATAAAATAGATGTAATTAATATGTAACAGAAAAAAACATTTGTTATAAGCTTGACTAAAAATATTTTACAATTTACATAGACTTCAAATGTTTTTTTTTGCCTTTTCTAATTGATTCTTACTAATATCACATTATAGTAAATGAGATCTGAACAAAAATATTTACCAAAAAACTCTTTTTAGTCAGGATTGGTGGCCACAGCTGCCTTACAAGCCATTGTCCTGGGTTTGCAGGTTTGCTTCCCGGCCGATGCTTTGACATATAAAAAAAATATTTTTAACTAATTACTTAAGTCCAATGTGTTTAATGGCTTAGTCAAATGTCAGGCTCTAAAGTCTCAATTTCATGGATCATAACCCAGTTACTATTCTGGTGTTCAAACATCTCATTAGCTATTAGGAATAAACCATTTAAGTATTGTATATTATTTATCTAACATAAACATATTTAAGCAATTAAATAATGATCTCTCCAGCTTTGCCAAGTTTATTTTTACAATATTAATTGGACACATCAACATATAACTCTCCAATATTTCTTTCCCTGTTATGAATAAGTCACAACTTGTTTAAAATGTGTAACACCCTCAAAAGACTTTAGCTGCAGTTGTTTGTTAACTACACAACTTAACTAGATACATAACAGAAGTGAAATCTACAACCCTCATAAAACTTCTCATTATTGTTTATTTCAAATATGAGTAGAATTAATTCCTGTAGAGCTCTAAATCATTAGTAAAATGCAGATGTGATTTTAACAGTCACAGATACTTGCCAACACCATTACTTGTCAAATTTAAATAATCATTAGTTCTTCCAATGCATAATGTTAAATGATAAAAAAGGTAAAAAATAACAATGCAAGTTATGTTTACATAGCATTAAAACACCTGTTCACTGGATCTTTTATGACTGACAGAATATATATATATATATATATCTATATATATATATATATATATATATATATATATATATATATATATATATATATATATATATGGAGTCTTGTCAATACATTTATGGTATCCCATAGTTTCCATGCTCTTCATAATAAATGGATTTTATTAGCAATTATTCCTTTGTGGGTGTGAACAAATATAAACCATGATCTACATAGCTAATTGGTCTTATATATATTGATATAATACAGAATTAAAGTTTATAATAAATTCATTATTTTTTCATTAGAATATCTCCAGTTTGTTTGTAATATTTTGTTAATAGTTAGTTTATCTAAAAATACCTGTGATTTAAATGAATAAGTTTACTTAATCAGGAATGGATTGTTTAAACCACTAAATACTTTTCTCAATACCTTCTTATTAGAATCTCTACCATTTGTTTGTAAAATTTTGTTAATAGTTAGTTTATCTAAAATATCTATGTGCTAAATATGTAAGTTCATTTAATCATGAATGAATTGTTTAAAACTCTAACTACTGTTTTTAACACTTTGATAACATTTAAAGTTTCGCCAGAATGTTCTAAAAGTAAAAAAAAATTTTTTTTTCCCATTTTAATTATATGTCTGTATATTTAGCCAATCAAATTAATTCTTAGCATTTAAAAATTGCTTATCAAGGTAATGGCAAAGATTAGCTACCATGTACCCATCATAAACATAATGAAGACTTTCAACACCAAAATCAACCGAATCTGTGCAAGGCTTTCATGGTATGGTAAAACAGCGACTATAGAAATCGAACGCATGCAGCAACATAGAAAAAATAATGGTATGTCATTGCATGCAACCTTTCCCATATAGTAATAAAAGTGCCACTCTCTGATCCCAAATCTCCAATAGAAATTTCTCCTAATTGTAATGGAACAACCAGTCATTCCGTCAGACAGACCACCACCTTCAAGATAAGCTGGCTAAATCAAATACTTGGCTACCTTCTTGCTCACAATGGCCACTCAAACCTAGTATTCAGACAGAAAATCTCTATTTGGGATGCTCATGACCTGATACCTCCCACTCAAAACTCTACCATTCCTTACCTCAATAGTAACAATCAGGTGGTCACCAGGTTTTTCAGGCAACTCCAGCTGAAGCCAAGGTTCCTAGACTTTCTAGTAAAAATCAGTGAATTCACTTCATATGAACTGGTTCCTGTACTACAGGAGATTCTACAAGGACATAGATTTTATGTGTCACAACTGCCACAACAACTGCCACAAAACCTCAGAAACCTTTGATCACATGATTAATGATTGCCCAGCATATGACAAAATCAGAACATTCATTACTCACAACTGCCACATTTCCCTGAACAAAATATTAAATATTAAGAGCTGTTTCCTGTCCAAAGATTATATCATCTCAAGTCTCTCAATCTTTGTCACTTATGCCACCTGGAAAGCCAGATGTCCCAACAAATTTACCATTCCTCATCCCAAGCCCAAAGCCACATTTATTTCCAAGCTGAAGGAATTTTGCCATAAGGATAGAATCATCTCATCCAGATTTTTATTTGACAACACCTGGAGCCTGATCAAGCTGGATTAAACAACAGCAGTTACCACATCAGACCATTTGGTTGCCTGAGCAACATGGATAACTATTATTTTTGATTTACAATTGTATTATTCTTACATATGTTTTTTTTTTTCAATAAAGTTATTTATAAATAAAAATTGCATTCCATTACATGTGAAAAGATAGTGGACAAACTCTTCTCACTACATAAAGCAGTCAACACTTACTACCAATAACAATCAACAATCTCAATATATTGTCAAAGCAATCTGCTTTTACAAATGTTTCCAATATGTTTATATAGACATCAAAATGCAACTTGATTAAAGAAAGATTAGTAATTCAAAAAACTTTAAATAAATCTCATTATGCAGTTAAATATAAATTGTTCTGAAAGCAGAATAATAAATAGTCAATTATAACGTCCTCATTTGACTGTAACTATATATAACTTAGATAATAAAGTTAATAATGTTCAAGGCTAGATAGGTTTACAAATATAAATACATAAAATAGTTAACACTTAAACAAAAGCAAGTCAATTATAACGTCCACATTTGACTGTAACTATATATAACTTAGATAATAAAGTTAATAATGTTCAAGGCTAGATAGGATTACAAATATAAATACATAAAATAGTTAAAACTTAAACAA
This sequence comes from Epiperipatus broadwayi, assembly GCA_028023455.1. Taxonomy (NCBI): domain Eukaryota; kingdom Metazoa; phylum Onychophora; class Udeonychophora; order Euonychophora; family Peripatidae; genus Epiperipatus; species Epiperipatus broadwayi. The sequence continues at coordinate 30,146 of JAQFVV010007453.1, read as the reverse complement.
TAGCAATAATAATTGATATGGATGGCAGAAGAGATACGAATGATTGAAGAGTTGGAGGATGGAGAAGATTGAAGTCAGTCCATTAAAGTATAAAAATTTGCTACCTTATTATAAACTGAACAGTAATTATATATGTGTGTGAAAAATGATGATCTTGACCAGCTAGTAAGTGCTGGTTCAGCATTAAATATGTATATTGAAGATTGTTTATCTTTTTTACATGTATGTGATCTTGGGTATTAATAGTATAAGATAGAATGGGTAGCTATAGGGAGCTTGAAAGTCTGAGATCAAAATCTCTTTAAATTGCATTAAATTCATTAACAATATATTTGTATTTAAACATTATATATATATATATGAAAAACACATTATGAAAACATAAACTTGCATATCGCTTGTATTTATGATCAATAAATGGAGCTTTTCCAAAACCTCCAAACAAGCGTATTTTGGTTTACATAAATGTCAGAGTCAGAATTCACTGTCTCTTTCATTGGCTCCACCTTCAGATAAGCTGATTTTCTATCCTCAACGAAGGATAGGAGTTAAAAACTAGACCTAAACATTAACTCCAAGCGTTTATGCAACAAGTTCCTATCAGTTTGCAAGCATGAATTTTTTAGACACGTAAATGTCTTCAAACCCAGACTAACAAGCTAGATACATATATGGGTCTGATATCAGTGCAGTTACACCACATAGTCATAGCTTCTGCAATATATAACATTTCTAGAAACTTCAAAGCTACATTTATGAAAAACAAAAAAAAGTTATAAAAATGTAAACTTGATATCCCTTGTATTTATGATCAATAGATGGAGCTTTACCAAAACCTCCAAATAAGCATATTTTTGTTTACATAAACATCAGAATCAGAATTCACTGTCTCTTTCATTGGCTCCACCTTCAGATCAGCTGATTTCAAGCTGATTTGCTATCATGAGTGAACTTGTTTTTGTTTTTCATAAATGTACCTTTGAAGTTTCTTGCAATGATATATATTGCAGAAGCTATGAATATGTGAGGAAACTGAACTTATATAAGACCCATATATCTATCTAGCTTGTTGGGCTGGGTTTGAAGACATTTACATGTCTAAAATATTCATGCTTGCAAACTGATAGGAACTTGTTGCATAAACGCTTGGAGTTAGTGTTTAGGTCTAGTTTCTAACTCCTATCCTTCACTGATGATAGCAAATCAGCTTGAAATCAGCTGATCTGAAGGTGAAGCCAACAAAAAAGGCAGTGAATTCTGACTCTGATATTTATGTAAACAAAAAATACGCTTGCGTGGAGGTTTTGGTAAAGTTCCACCTAATGATCATAAATACAAGCGATAGCAAGATTATGTTTTTATAACTTGTTTTTGTTTTTCATAAATGTACCTTTGAAGTTTTTTGCAATGATATTTATTGCAAAGGCTATGACTATGTGGTAAAACTGAACTGATATCTGACCCATATATCTATCTAGCTTGTTAGGCTGGGTTTGAAGACATTTACGTGTCTAAAAAATTCATGCTTGCAAACTGATAAGAACTTGTTGCATAAACGCTTGGAGTTAGTGTTTAGGTCTAGTTTCTAACTCCTATCATTCACTGATGATAGCAAATCACCTTGAAATCAGCGGATCTGAATGTGGAGCCAACGAAAGAGACAGTGAATTCTGTCTCTGATGTTTATGTAAACAAAAATATGCTTGTTTTGGAGGTTTTGGTAAAGCTCCATATATATATATATATATATATATATATATATATATATATATATATATATATATATATATATATATATATATATATATATATATATATATATATATATGTAACGGACTGTAAAATGTACCAGCAGTCTACAGGGTGTGAGATTTAATTAATTAATTGATGCCCCAAATGTTTGGGTTGCCAAAATATGTAACAGACTGTAAAACCCTTTTAGGATAGTACACCCAGAGCCTTCTCTACTTACAGGTCCCATTACTACTCGGGGTTCTAACTCAGTGTAGACATTTGCCTTTAACTCTGCTCAAGAATGGAATTAAATAGGATGGCAATAAGGTGACCTCTATATAGATCCTTAATGGCTATTGCTAATAATAAATTAAAAATCTGTATGCATGTATAATAGCTATTCTGGCAAGTGAAGTATGAATGATGCTTGACAATCTAGAGACCAGAGAAACAAAGATTTTAACTTCAAACAACTAATATTTATTAACAGATCATGCTTAAAGTTATGATATTTATAAATCAACAAAATAAATACATGGTTATTATAAAATATTAATTTATCTCTACAACAATAAGACTAGCTGTAATTTAAATATTAAAATATGAGTTGAAATAAAAATTATAAAATTATAATGCATAATTTACAATAATGTATCAATTATTTTAAATATGAAATTATATTACTAAATGTACAATTATCATTTTGTTTATGTCCTTTAAATGTATCTCAAGGTTATGTCCATGAATTGCTAATTTGTGTTTTGTATAGTTCATTCATAAACAGTTATTCATTTAAACAAGAAAATGTATATATATTTACTTATTAATTAGTTTGATTTTAATATACTAATTGTCTAATAAATGTGAATATTTAAAATCTTACCTTTTGTTTTAGTCACTGTCCAGTTTAATTTAAGCATTCAATTATGCTAATATTTTTTTACAAACATATATAATATATTGATGTATACTTTGAGTTGTGTACCTCTCTCACCCTATAAAAATCTAAACAAATGGGTTCTTTTTTAAAAAAAATGTTTGCTACAAATGAATAAAAGGGCGAGAAAAATTCATAACCCAACTCTCAGTATACATTTAAAAAAAAATATTTAAAGCATAAAATTTAATGAAGTTTCAGAATTCCTTAAAACAATAGCAAGTTAAATTTTCAAGAGCAGCTTCTGTATTCTTAGCAGATAATGTCTTTCTTTTATTCATGTATATTAAGTCATGTTAAACATTCTAAGCATTAACAATTCCCACGATGAAATTGAATTCCTGGGTGTTTGATTTTAAAGCCATGCATTTCCATTCCATCCCCAGATCTTTCCACGTTTATTTAAATATTAAATATACCAATGAATATGATCCTCCATCACACGCCAATGACACCAAGATGATAGAAAAATCCCCTGACACTTAATTAGCAAAAGTGCATTGTTAGATATTATTTACACACATATAAATTGTTAAATATAAATCTTTTTCCAAGGCTTATGTTATAATATAAGACAAACGCTATTTCTATGCAGTTTTATTTATATATGTATGAGACGCATGATAAAGAATTTACTTTAAAAGTAATAAAAATTAGTGTTAATAAATTAGTGTTAATAAAGTTCTATTTCATCATTAGTTGATTTTATTTTATTCAAGAAACATTTTATAGCAATTAGATTTTTTTTATGATAAATAACTATGAAGCTCTTAGCATTTATTTGAACGAATGAAAGTTCTCCAATTAAATAATGTTTTTTTTTTTCTTTTTTAAAATATTTTACACTTATCAATAATAAAATTCCAAATATTAAACAGTTTATTTTTAATAAAGAAAGGAAATCATAATAACTAATATAATAACAATTAAAATATTCTTATTCTACAACTTTACTTTCATGTACTTCATTTGAACAAGAAAAACCAACAACAACTAAAAAAAATCTGTTGCTAAGATATTTTTCCATGTTCCCAAAATCAACAAAGGTTTACTCTTTTTTTTCTTTTAAACAAAAAAAAAACATGGTTACTAAAATTTAATGTCAAATATTTTCTCTATTATTTTTGTCACATCATGATTTAAAATCTACATTCATGTATATATATGTGTATATGTATATATTTTATTTTACATTTAATAAAAAAATAAATTTGTTCATTCCTTCATGAATGTATGGTTATGTTTGTATATATATATATATATATGTGTGTGTGTATGTCTCCAAGTATCTAAAAAAAATTAGGTTTTAAAAGTTGGCTGCCTATTTAATTTTTATACATTTTATCCTAAAACATCAGTTACTTATTATCATTTTTTTATAAGGATTGGGCATCACCTTACATTTCCCCTATCCTTAGAAAGTTAAAATATAGACCATTGTCAAAATTTTAGCACATAAACAAATATTTGGATTGTTATTGTGATGGATAATTTTATTCTTTTTAAATATGGAGAGTTCTAATGCTGTCGTACTTATTTTAATTTACTCATCAATATACATTTGCTTTTTTTTTTATATTACTCATTTTTGGTTAGATTCCTATCTTGATCTCTTTCATCTTAACATTGAATTACTGTCATCATTAACATTGTTCCTATTATCTTTACTAGAATTACTAACTATATGACGGTTGAATACTCTGAATTTGACTGGTTAAGTGTCTCTATTCCAGAAAACACATAGTTGGGTTTGTCAGCCTATATCCTGCTCCCTAGGAGTCTTATTGGATTTTTACAAGGTCTGAACCAAAATATGGGATTCCCACATTGTATGCGTCAATTCCCACATCTCAGCCAATTCTAAGATACCTCAATAAAATGTTTCAACATTAATTTGAGTGCATCCTCATCACATCTACCTACTCTAGATATTTAGTCACAACAATGCTGTCTCATTACAATATACTTGCATATACCCAATTACATTTTTTTATAAACTTCACTTTCATCTACTTTAATCGTGATCATCTGTTTATAAATAACTAAGCTTCTGTACTTGGCAGTTCTTGACAACCACACTATGGCTTTAATATCTGAGCATTATAAGTTCCTTTTATCTCTCCATCAATATTTAACCAAAATGCATTTGGGCCAGCTTGTTTCACAATAGTATATGGTCCAGCATATTCTTGACAAAATTTATGATAAACATTATCCATTGGTTTACTTGGGTTATGTGTTCTCACAAAAACCTTGTCTCCAATCTTAAAGTGATGTCTGCTTTCCTTCCCCTTCTTATTTCTAAAATTGGATTTATTAATTAACTGTTGTCTAGCCATTTGAATTTTAGTTTCTATGTCATAGTGATGACATTCTATTGGAGGTTGGTATTTCACAAATAACGAAGGAATAGGTTGGTTAAAATGTAGTTGGATGGGTGTGAATCCAGTAGATTCATTTGCACCCCAATTTATGTAATTCACTACCTGTTCTGTCTGCTTCACCCACCCCCTATTATTTTTATAAGATTTAATAGTCAAAAGTAAAGTTAACATTTTCCTTTTATATACATATATACTCACTTAACATCATTTACAGGGTTTGATCATTAAGAAAATCCAGTTTTATGTTCCAGGGTCACAATCATGAAGTCTGTCCCTTAATTTGTGCCTTTTTCTATAAGTGTTGCCAAGCTTATGGAACCTGGGACCTTTCTGTTTCTTTGTAGGGAGTATAGTTGACTCCAGTAACATCTGGCAACTATCTATGACTTGGTCATCTTCCTGGTTATGAAGAGACTTGTTGTGCCATAATACACATTCAAGATGAACAAGTGTATCGACTTCATTTGTCCTTTCAAAGTTGGCTCCACTAATGGAACAATTTTCTTTTGTGGAAAGCATTTGAGCATATAATAGCCTTTCTTGGATTTTGCTACTATGTTCATGGAACTTGTATTTAGAACAAACTTTATGTTCTGAACATTGGATGCTCACATTAACTTGTTCTGCTTGATCATCTAACATAATCATTCCCATACTCTTCATGGGAAGGATTGAATCAGCATCATTCCAAAATGTTTTTGGGATTGCTCCTCCCAACTTACAATTGGTGGAATGATTTTCTATTATGTCTTCAAGTACTTGCTGAGTCCATGTAGCAGGACATTCATGTACAAGAGAAGTTTCCATAGTAACAGAATATTTAGTACTTCGATTGGATTCAAAAATAAAACTAGATGTTTTTTTTATATCATTAATATCACAGCTCATACTATCTATCCTATTATTAATATCATAAGTTTTAGATTCTATCTTATCTATATTTTCTTTTATACACATTATCTTTGCTTCCAAATTACTATTTATTTTGATCTCCAAATCATCAATATCAGTTTTAGTTACCATAGTAAAATTTATATCCTTTATCTTAGTGGATTCTTGGGCTTGGTGAACTTCCTTAATTTTATTCTCAATTTCAGTGATAATATTTTCCTTAAATTTAGTATACCACTCTTGACATTGCAAGTTCACTACATCTATATTTATTCTTATCTCTTCCACATTTCGCTTTAATTCCATACTACTGTTATGCACATCATTCATCTCTGAAGATAACTGCTCCATGGCTGTAGAAGATTTCATTTCAATGCCACTAATTCTTTTCTTAACCTCCTCATCCAATTTGTCAATATCAGCCTTAGTTACCATGTTGCTTATTTCATCCTTGATTATATTCATCTGACCACTCATGCTATCCATCCGACCATTCATCCGACCACTCATATCAGCTTGCATGGCATCCATCTGACCATTCACGTCATTCATCTGACCATTCATATCAGCTTGCATGGCATCCATCTGACCACTCATATCAGCTTGCATGGCATCCATCTGACCACTCATATCAGCTTGCATGGCATCCATCTGACCATTCATGTCATTCATCTGACCAGTTATGCTATCTATCTGACCACTTATGCTGCTTATATCAGCCTTGGTTGCCATATTATCCATTCGATCCAATAATGTTTGGAGCATCTGCATCATGGCTCCACTATCTTCTGTAACCTGTGTTAGTCCAATTCCAGGTGATTGAGCAGACTGTTCATTAGAGTCTCCTTGAATTTGAGATATCATTTGTTTTTCCTCATGCATTGAAAAAGAATGCTCAGCTCCAACAATTGACCCCCCAAGACACATTCATGTCTACTGATCGTACTTGATCCATATTAGAATCATGCTCAGCTTCATTGCCACTAACATCCTGTGGCTTTACATTTAACTCTTTATTCATATCTGATAAATATCTCCCACTTCTAAGAAATATATAAAATAAACTAATACTTTTCTTTAAAATATATACTCTATGGCAAAATTATTTCTTTTTATATAATATATCTATAATTTGTCATAGGATCTTCTACCAACTTGTGTCATCTCATGTGATTTTGGTTACCTTAAGTATTTTACATATCATTGGTATTAATGCTGGTTTTATATATTTTTCCCTTTATCTGCTTCACCTGCCTACTCTTATTAGATTCTTGATCACCTATTTAGTTTTGGCCTCTATTTATCAATTCATACCTTCACTCAGAGTTATTTGAACTTATTGCTGATTGACTAAATTAATTATACCATTAAATTGCACACCATTTAATCCATAGGGTTATGTAATTTATAGTTTATTAAATGACTAACTAAAATATGATAAATCAGGTTATACTGAAATTATGGACAATTTCATAAATTCCATTTATGTCATACTAAAAATATACAGTAACATATGATAGACCTAACTCTTTAAAGCTCAACACATTGTGTATCAAAATATAATAGACAAAATTTTCACATGCAGTGATTCTAAGTATTCAAGCTTACCACATTGCATGCCAAAATATAACAGACAACCAACTAGAATGAATTTAATAATTGGCTATTATGAATGCGACATGATAATCAACTTTCATTAAGTCTATATATGCTAGTGTACAGGCTTCACTGTTGATGGTGTCAAAAATGTAACAGTATGTAGTTTGTATCTGTGGTGAACTTAAATTTTCAGGCCTCATGTTGGGCACCAAAATATGTAATGGACTGTAAAATGTACTGGCAGTCTACAGGGCATGAGATTTAAATTAATTAATTGATGCCCCAAATGTTTGGGTTGCCAAAATATGTAACAGACTGAAAAATCCTTTTAGGATAGTACACCCAGACCCTTCTCTACTTACAGGTCCTATTACTACTTGGGGTTCTAACTCAGTGTAGATATTTGCCTTTAACTCTGCTCAAGAATGGAATTAAATAGGATGGCAATAAGGTGACCTCTATATAGATCCTTAATGGCTATTGCTAATAATAAATTAAAAATCTGTATGCATGTATAATAGCTATTCTGGCAAGTGAAGTATGAATGATGCTTGACAATCTAGAGAACAGAGAAACAAAGATTTTAACTTCAAATAACAAATATTTATTAACAGATCATACTTAAAGTTATGATATTTATAAATCAACAAAATATATACATGGTTATTATAAAATATTAACTCATTTCTACAACAATAAGACTAGCTGTAATTTAAATATTAAAATATGAGTTGAAATAAAAATTATAATGCATAATTTACAATAATGTATCAATTATTTTAAATATGAAATTATATTACTAAATGTACAATTATCATTTTGTTTATGTCCTTTAAATGTATCTCAAGGTTATGTCCATGAATTGCTAATTTGTGTTTTGTATAGTTCATTCATAAAGAGTTATTCATTTAAACAAGAAAATGTTATATATATTTACTTATTAATTAGTTTGATTTTAATATATTGTCTAATAAATGTAAATATTTAAAATCTTACCTTTTGTTTTAGTCATTGTCCAGTTTAATTTAAGCATTCAATTACACTAATATTTTATTTACAAACATATATAATATATTGATATATACTTTGAGTTGTGTACCTCTCTCACCTTATAAAAATCTAAACAAATGGGTTCTTTTTTGCTACAAATGAATAAAAGGGTGAGAAAAATTCATAACTCAACTCTCAGTATACATTAAAAAAAAAATATTTAAAGCATAAAATTTAATGAAATTTCGGAATTCCTTAATACAATAGCAAGTTAAATTTTCAAGAGCAGCTTCTGTATTCTTAGGAGATAATGTCTTTCTTTTATTCACATATATTAAGTCATGTTAAACATTCTAAGCATTAACAATTCCCACGACGAAATTGAATTCTTGGGCATTTGATTTTAAAGCCATGCATTTCCATTCCATCTCCAGATCTTTCCACGTTGATTTAAACATTAAATATACCAATGAATATGATCCTCCATCACACACCAATGACACCAAGAGGATAGAAAAATCCCCCAACACTTAATTAGCAAAAGTGCATTGTTATATATTATTTACACACATATAAATTGTTAAATATAAATCTTTTTCCAAGGCTTACGTTGTAATATAAAACAAACGCTATTTCTAAGCAGTTTTATTTATATATGTATGAGATGCATGATAAATATTTTACTTTAAAAGTAATAAAAATTAGTGTTAATAAAGTTTTATTTCATCATTAGTTGATTTTATTTTATTCAAGAAACATTTTATAGCAATTAGATTTTTTTTACGATAAATAACTATGAAGCTCTTAGCATTTATTTGAACGAATGAAAGTTCTCCAATTAAATAATGTTTTTTTTTTCTTTTTTAAAATATTTTACACTTATCAATAATAAAATTCCAAATATTAAACAGTTTATTTTTAATAAGGAAAGGAAATCATAATAACTAATATAATAACAATTAAAATATTCTTATTCTACAACTTTACTTTCATGTACTTCATTTGAACAAGAAAAACCAACAACAACTAAAAAAAAAATCTGTTGCTTAGATATTTTTCCATGTTCCCAAAATCAACAAAGATTTACTCTTTTTTTTCTCTTTTAAACAAAAGAAATGTGGTTACTAAAATTTAATGTCAAATATTTTCTCTATTATTTTTGTCACGTCATGATTTAAAATCTACATTCATGTATATATATATGTGTATATGTATATATTTTATTTTACATTTAATAAAAAAAATAAATTTGTTCATTCCTTCATGAATGTATGGTTATGTTTGTGTGTATATATATATATATATGTATATGTCTCCAAGTATCTAAACAAAAATTAGATTTTAAAAGTTGGCTGCCTATTTAATCTTTATACATTTTATCCTAAAACATCAGTTACTTATTATCATTTTTTTTATAAGGATTGGGTATCACCTTACAATATATATATATATATATATATATATATATATATATATATATATATATATATATATATATATATATATATATATATATATATATATTGTAACCTAGGGTTATTGACACTTGGTTTATTTAGCATTATTTCCACAGGAAAACAATGCTATCTTTTTTTAGAAAATAAAAAAATAAAATAATAATAATATTAAGTGATTAATAAAGTATACTATTTACTCACTTTAACGTGTTTTAAGCAAATAACTAATAAATTTAGTAATGTGATGTCATTTTGAAGAAGAGCATGAATAATTTAATTAAAATATTAACAATAAGAGCAATTTAATATAGTATAAAAGCACATATTATAAACAATAATTGATTTTGGATGGGTAGAGGGGGAGTGTAGACGAGTATCTTATCATAACGCACAATAACTTCTGATAATTTATTTTTGTAGAAAATCATATTTAAAAGAAATATACATCACTAATTATGAATTAAGCATATTTATTATTTTTCAATATTTGTCAAATTACTTTGTAATTTATTTAAATCATACGGAAAAATATATGACTGTAATAAGTTTTTTTTTTTTTCCTTTTCTTTGTTTATGTATAATTAAATGATTATTTTTCTGTAAGAGGTCGTTAAAACAAGACCGCCAAATTTTGAGGAAAGTTTAGTCTGACTTTAGTTTTACAAGGAGGAAGCAGTACTGAAATTCGGTAACAAATTTTTTATTATTTTTTTAATTGCAGAAATAAATATAAGTCCAGAAAATTTTTAATAATATTATGCGTTGCTAATCCTATTTGATAAGATATTCTATTTTCTGGTGCCATCTACCTATTTTAAAGCTTTTTATACGCAAAAATATACTATCGTATGCTAAAGTTCAAAATGACCGTATTAACTACAGCAATCACTGAAAATGTCATTATATTTAAAATAAGTAGTATAAATAATTTCCAGGAAACAATCAATGATTTGTTAACTTTACTTTATTTAATTATCTTTTCGTGGTATAAAAGAAAAATTATATTTAAAAGACATATGATAAAAGCCAAGGAAAGTTAACTAGAAAATCTCGCGCTCTTTCTAAAGGACATTGTCTGCTTTGAAATAACGTAAGTTCCCCACGTTAAAATATGTTTTATTCACTGAAAATTATCTAGAAATAATATTAATGATAAAGGATATTTACTTATGCACCGGTATATTTTTAAAAAAGAAAATATAAATTTTCTCAAGGCAAATATCAGAAAATTTGTATGTGTGCATTTTACGGAGAATTTATTATTAAAGAAAAATTATAATTCCTAGAGTAGGAATAAAAACTACAAACATTAGTGACTTAATTATAACCTTAATATAATATGTTATATTATACATCAACTGGAGTCATTAAAACTTTATATCCACGTAAGTCAGCTGCAGTCCTTATAATAATAATATTTTGGAAAATTCGCGCATTAGTTTTATTCATAAGCCAGCTAGCTAAAAATGATATGTATCACCAATAGTAAAAAGAAAAGAATTGTATATGTGATCGTTTATCGTCCAATATTCGTCATGTTAAAATATGTATTGTTTTCTTGGATCCCAAAATTATATCAGTTAATTCAAGGAAGAGTTAACATCCAATGCTGCTATGTTTTCTTTGCCTAATTTATTAATTGCACCAGAATGGAGGCAACTTTTATATAAATGAAATAATAAAATGTGTTTCTTATTTTAAATTTGCTTCGTGAACTACGAATGGATCAAGTTCTTCATCTAGATAAATTGCCCAACGGAAAAACATTTTTATTGTGAGATAATAAGCACTTGTTAAGTAATGATTTTTTTTTACTAATTTGTAAAATTCTGTGTATTTTTTTTATATCAACAGGTTAAAGGCTGTATAATCAAGTAATATTTAAATGACCTTGTAATCATAAAGGTATGTTTTCATATACTTATTCTAGGTTAAATTTATATTCAACATGAAAAAAAAATTTTTTTTATAAAATGTGTTTACTTATGATATGCATTATGGATATAAATTTATATGTTAGATGTGTAAAAGAAGAAAAATTTAGATATTTAATAGGTAAAATATCTAGTGAAAATTATCAGAAGTAATTAAAGAGAAGTGCTATATAGGATATTAATTATTTAAAGTTTGAAACAAATTTATACTATGTTGATTGTGGAACTTATTCCCAATTATTCTTTATTAACGCATTCACTTAAGTTAGTTCAAGATACTATACTACCAATTACTTGTTGAATGTTTCTTTGGCAAAAGTAAAAATTATTATGGTTTATTCTGTGTTATCCATTGATTTCAGACATTGATCTAAATATACCCCGGAACATAAATTTAGTGTAATTAGTGTATTTGCTTGACTTGCCCCGATATAGCATCAGTATATGCTTAATATTCGCATAAGTAATAATTGTAATGTATCTATTTTGTGGGATGGAAATTGATCTCCCCAAAAGCTTTATTTTCCATGAGGGAAATAGATAAATCTAGTATTCGGGTATGTTTATAACCCAAGTGATCGCTTCTCAGAGTTAGGACGATCAGTGATTTATATCGTATTTAGTGTATTTCATTCGTTAAAATCCCAGGAGAGGATTATATTTGGTGTGCGTTCCTATTATGCCCAAGTAAGAGGCAAGGACCCACCAAACTATTTAATGTAGTAGTTAAATCTACAGACCTTTGGTGTTATTCCATATTCCTCATGAGAAAATAGAGATAATTCCACCACGGAAGGTGTTGAATATTGTGTTTTGTTTAGAAAGTTATGGCAAGATAACGGGTATATTGGAGGTTAATTCCTTACGATCCATTTAGTATAAATAGCGTGCTAGTATATATGATCAATGTCTGGATTGTGTGGTGGAATAGTGCTGGTAATCCACACGTAGGTCAATGGAGAGAGTAGGTTTAAAATTGCGTGATTTATAAAATTTTATTTGCCAATGGAGGGTTCAAATACTAGGTTTAATTTAGGTTAATGATTAAGTAGTACTCACAATATAACTTATACTGAGGAATACAGTGTATATAACAACTTCAGTTGTTATTAAGGTAAACATTAAAATAATAAGTGTAACTTCTGATAAATAACCCATAAATTATAATAAGTTATCTAAATAAAAACTATCATTTAATTAAAAATATGATAATAAAAATCGTTTGTACGCATTGCCTAGAATCAGATTATTTTTATTTTAAAACAAATAGTTAGTTAATAAAGTTAAGCAGCCATTCATATAAGATACACTAAACGGATGAGTTGATGTATCGATAATAATATTTATTTTGTTATATTCAATTTGCATAAATGTAAAAAGAAGATGAAGAAGTAGTTCGAATCCAAGTCTAAAACCATAGACGAATTAATGTTAGTTATATTTTGTTTTATCCATATGGGATCGAATAAATTGTATATGTTTGTTTATTATGTTAATCATAAATTATAGTTTTGTTAAACTGTAATAATAAATCATCATCTTGTTAAAATTTAATAATAAATTATAGTCTTGTTACAAGTTGTTTTGAGTCATTTTTCTTGTGTGATAAATAAAAGGGTATTGGCATAATACTTGCAATACTTTCTTGAGTCCAAAATCATTTATGAAATCTTAAATTCAATACACCAGATAGACAATTGTAAGCAGATCAGAATATTTCATTATATTTTTAATTTAATAAGAATTATTTATGGAATTGAAAACTTCAGACCAAAACATTTTATTTTATGTGTGTGTAAAATCACTTTATTCCCAAACTACCAGTTTTGGTTGCACATTGTTAAGTACACCTTTAAGTGAAGTGTCTAAGTAATAAATCTTAGTTAAATTATTGTGTTGTCATGGATGATGGAAGGACACAAAAGCACCCTTGTCTTTTCATCATTCCGACTGAGATTCTGGATAAAATGGCTGTATTATTCAAAATTATGCGTTGTTATTGAATATGGTTATTATCTCATTAAATATTATAATAGTTGATATGTGGATGAAGACACCTGGAATTTAAATAAGGTAAATGTTTCCTATAGCTGACCAGAATGTCAGTCATATGCGACAACACAATACTGCCGAGCATTTTTCTTTAAATATAACAGGGAACCCTGAGATTAGTGTCATTATTATAAGTACTCTTAAATTAAGAATTGATTCATTATGATCAATATTACAAGTGTGGCATGGCTAAAGAGATTGAAACATCTAATTGTATAATAACAAAAATATTGAGATCATATTGGAAAATTAATGAATGTTTCGTTTTAGTCAGTAATATTAACAATGACATGAAATCATCATCATCATTGTCGAACAGTGCAAGTACTTACAGCTCAGAGAATGTGTTTTGGATAGAGAAAGAATGTTAGTTATTCTAAATTTTCCTTTTAAATTTATTTTATTAATGATAATTTTTTTTAATTCTATCTCTGTCTGAACTGCATATCGCTGTAGCTGAATTATTATAACTAACCAAACGTCGAGCTATATTAGATAAAAATATAGGGTGTGTTACCCGTCATAGAAGGAAGAGTTTATTTATTTCCGAATTCTCTTTAGGGAATTCGCTCATTTATTTTAATAGAAGTCGTTAGTTTATTAGGTTAGAATATATATATATATATATATATATATATATATATATATATATATATATATATATATATATATATATATATATATATATATATATTAAAGTGACTAAACCTTAACATACTGCTAATATCAAAGCATCCAATCTCATCAAATTATTAGGACACATCAAATTATCATTTATATATACTATCTTCTGCTGTTATAAAGCTTATCAATTTGATAAAAGGATTTATTGAGAGTGAACTTTCAATCAGATTAAAATAATCAAAACTTTTTAATACAATAAAGAAGCCCTAATCTTTATAGAGCAGATTTAATTTTTACTCATACTACAACCATTTCTGAAAAAAAGATTTTTGTTAAACATAAAATACATCAGCAAATATTAATATAACAAGAAACTTCAAATATGGAACAGACTAATTCACAAATCACCATAGCCCAAAAACGTAAAATAATTCATATATAGTTTACTCCCTGCTCTTATAAAAATTGTTAGTTTGATAAATGACTTTACTTAAACTGAACTTCCATTTAGATTCAGATGTTAACTGTATTAATCTGCCTATGTCAGAGTTGATGTTCACTAATTTTAAATGCATTTGTATCTGGTATCTACAGGATTGTTTCTTATTTGGATAAATATTATTTCATAAATGATTTTAAAATGTGTAGAAATTAAATTTGCCATATAAAAATTAAGGTTTATTGAATTAAGTAAAATTTGTTTACATTAAAGTCATACAGGAAATTCAGTCTAAACAAATCACTCTTTACACTGACAACCTTTAGAAGAATACAAAACAGTGTGTGTAAATAATTTTTTTACATATACTATTGGACTAATAAAGAAAAAAAATTGCTTTAATAATAGCAGAATGTAGAAGCTAATGCTAACTAATTTTAAAAGAATTTGTACAAAAGCTCTAAATTTATCACAAGATCACCATTTACTATGCATTAACAAGTTGCTATAACAAGAGAAAATTATCCTAGGATCTAGATTCTGGTTTCACATCCAAGATGCTTCACTGATGAACGTCACAGCTAGAAACAAGTCTGGGGATAATGAATGAATAGGGATTTTATGCACAATTCTGTTTGCATCCAATGACTACTAGGACTTGTACTGGATATTACTTCTGCATGGAAAAGGGCTTGTAGTCTTAACAGCTTGTGTATGCATATGAAATGGTGATCATGTTATGATTTAGAAGTTTTATAACAATCCTGTTCATAAGATAATGCCGATAAGTTTTTTTTAAAAAAAAAAGCACTACAAAAAGCATATAGATACTAAACTGGGTTTAGATCTATATGGCAGGATAATTGAAGTAGCTTGAATTGAAAACATTATTGTGTTTTTATCTTGATCTTTAGATTTTATAGTTAACAAAATAAATAAAGGATAGTTGCTGGAGAGTGGATTAAATCTTAAAATATAGGTGAAATCTTCTCAGACCAAAGCTTCTAATTCATGAAAGACACAAGCGAGGAACTAATCTGGAGATATTGGATGAGTAGGCACTAGGTAGGGATTTTGTGCAAAAAATCTTTTTGCATTCATTGATTAGAAAGACATCCACTGAGTGACTCTACTGTATGGAGAGTTTGCTATTGTTTTAAAAAGCATTTGTGCATTGTATTTTCTGAGACATTTCATATTCAGTTAAAATAAAATGAATACAAATTAACTTTGTCATATAATACAGAAAATATTAACACTTGTTACATTTAAAAAAAATGCCTACATCTGAGTCTTATAGGAAATCACTTCTTACCCTGACAACCTTTAAAAGAACAAAAGGCAACATGTATAACTAATCATCTGATGTGCACTAAGGGATTGATAAAAAACAGGTGTTTTAATAATTATCAATGTGTGAAGATTTTCTCACTTCCATTATTTATATTTGGCTTGAAATTCTACACCTCCTGATTTATATATATAAAAGATGAAGGCATTCAATTAGAATCCATAATAACTTTTGAGATCCAAAAGTTTAAAATAATAAAGTGTGTAATTGCACCATCCAACAAATAGGGCAATAAGTGTTGTTTTTCATATGTTTTATTTTATTTCTAGGCATGTATTACTTCATTCTACAGTTTTTAATTCATCTTTTACAAAATTTGTTTATATTTTTGTAGTAATCCACATAATACATTTTAACCTAGTTAAAACAGAAGTATTATTATATATTTTGATATTTCATGCAAATAACCCTGAAAATTATTATGAATTTTTATGTATGTTAAAATGTTCTTTGCAATAGTAATCTTAGTTTGAAGTCGTCATTCATAGAGCTAACACACACTTATTTAAAAAAATACTATTAAAATTAATAACAAAATCATGAGAAAAAGGTGCAAAGAAGAGGTCAGCGTGACTGCCTTGCACTTGCAGGCAGTTGCCCATGTTGCGAGTTCGCATCCTGGCCGATGCTATGACACTTAAAAAAAAGAAGAAAATTTAAAGAAGCTGCTCACTTGCACATGGCAAACAATCCCATAAGTAAACTTATTGTGACTATACATAATGCATAAAAACCACTAATAAACATTGCTCTTAGAAAAAATAGAGAAATCAGGATGAATCTCATAGATAATTATATGAAATTTTTACTGACTGTTGCCTTTGGCAGGATGGCTCAGTTGGTTAGAATGTTACCTTAAAAATTCAATGCTCAAGAATCTAATGACCTAGGTTCGATTCCCATGCTAGCAGTGTCACTAGTCATCTGGGCAATACCTGAAGAAGAGGGGAAGATAATACTTCTGGAAACATTGTGCATACACTATACCTGTATGTATTTGGAATATTTAAATAAAGTTATTTTTTTCAAAAAACAATCAATACTCATATTAGATTATTTAAATAGTCCAACACATAAATATAAATGAATTTATTTTTATGAAAAACAAAGAGGTGGCTTAACTTTAATTTAGTACTAATTATTACCATTTTAAAACAATTTTCTTAGCTAAAACAAGTATTTAAAGTATTAATTTAAATATAAGATGCATTCAGTAAAATTTATATAAATTGCATACTTTAAATATATAGATTGGTTCTATATATTAAGGAAATATTTTATTTAATAAAAAATAAGTAATTATTTATGTAGATTTGTGTATGTGCTTGCATTTAATAATTGATTGTAGCTTCTTTGTACTTATGTAATCAAACTGCATTGAAAAAATAACTGTATCTTTGCAAGTATAAAATATATTATTTAATTAAATAAAATTAAATCTGAAAAAATTAAATATTCTTTTAAAAAATAAAAAGATAATTAAATATTTAAATTCCAGAAATATATTTTGCTCGTTTTTATTAATTATTATTATTTTGGTTTATGTTTTAAAATAAAAATCTTTACAGGGAACTGAATATAAAGTTTAAAAATAGCATTCAACAAAGAGATGAAGAAGTTTAAAAGAAAAAAAGAGATCATCGATCATTATAAAAGTAAAGATATAAAATTTCAGATCAGTTCTGATTAAAAAAACATAAAATACTTCCTCTCCTGCATAAAGAAATGATTTATTTAAAATATCTTCTAAAGATAAAAAATAATATAAACATTTTCTACTAGATTTTTTAATGTTCTTGTATATCTATATTTTTGGTACCAAATTATTTGTAAAATTAGCTTCAAGCTAAATCATGGATCGAATTAAATGATCAATGGAACATACAATTGGGATATAAACTATCCTATAACAGATAACATTTTTTTAAAAAAATATTAAGAATGCTTTACAATAAAAATATGTATGTTTTTAAATTACAGTTTTAGACATGTGGAGATGAAAGTCTCTGTGACAAATAAATGTGTATGGGCTTGACAAAAATTATGTTGTGGAAATGGGATGGAGCAGATATAGAAGAATTTTGAAAAAACTTAGGGCAAGAATGAAAAGAGAAGGTAAAGTGACTAACAGGTTTTTCTGGGCATGGTATTTGAAACATTCCTGACTCCAATAAAAGAGAAGTCACAGTGCATCTCATCTCATTCATCATCATATAAAGAACTGAATTAAACACATTTACAATCTTTTTAAAATGTTTTTTTCTATAATTCAGGCTTTTCATATCTGCACTTATATTTGTAATATACAAGGGATTTGAATTCAGACTTCCGTATGCCAGTCAACCATCCATGCTATCTCATACTGCTTATACGCTTGATCACACCCATGTCAAAATAATAGATAATCACTAATGAAAGTATTTTGTGCTAAACCAGCACTCATCAGTTGGTCCAAATTATCATCTTCACATACACACACACACACACATATATATATATATATATATATATATATTTCCATTCTTGCTATTAAAAGGTGTGAAGGTTGCCTTGACAGCAGTTAGAGATATCGGTTGCTATATTTACTGTGAATGTTTAGGTGGTTACTGGTTGGAAACTAATTATATATATATAATGAAAGCTCAGCTTATATTAAGATAACCAATCTTTACACTTTAATGGACAGGCTTTAAACCACTCCACTCCACAACTTTTCAGTAGTTCATATCATTGAAAATATGATGATGAAATCCTCAAAGCTCACCTTAGTGCCAACCTTTTCATCCCATCCATCTTGATCACAAGTCATTCAGATCCCTCATGTACAGGACATAATCCATTTACATACATATACAAGGGATGGGCAGACCTTACAGCACTTTAGTTTGCAATATGATTATTTATCTTTTTAACATGTGTGTGTGATCAAGTGCATCAGCAGTATGAAATAGCATGGATGGTTAACTCTTGTGTGAAACTCTGAGTTCAAACCCCCTATATTATATATATATATATGCAAGTATAAAAAACCTGTACTGTAGAAAAACATATTTCAAAATAAAGTGTTTTAAGGTCTGATCATCCCTCCTACTGTATGTAAATATATTATGCCCTGTACATTAGGGGTCAAAGTGACTTGTGGTATACATGGATAGGATGATAAGGTTGGGACTAAGATTGGCTTTGAGCATTCCGTCATCAGATTTTCAATAAAATGGGTGGCAAAGAGTTGTGGGGTAGAGTTTCTTGAAACATGTTCATTAAAGTGTGAAGATTGGCTATCTTAATATAAGCTGAGCTTTGATTGTATATATGTGTACAGATGATAATCTGAACCAACTGATGAGTGCTGGTTTAGCATGAAGTACATATATTGGTGATTGTTTATCTTTTGACATGTATGTGATCAAGTGTATCAGTGGTATCAGATAGCATGGATGGTTGAGGGTTGCGTGAAAGTCTGAGTTCAAATCTTCTTAAAAGAAAATGAATAAAATTTTGTAAGTGAATCTTATATAATATACAAATGAGAATAATTTTACCATCAAAAATGGTTGTGTTTCATTCAGTATTGTCAAAAGAGAATAATTATCCATTTACAAGGAATGTTTTTTGAGATAAAAAAGTTCAATATACAGCAGTGATGCTATAAATAATATTTTGTAAATGGACATAATCGCATGGTTAAATATATATGTGTATTATTTTAATTTGGTTTGGGCTTTTTGTAATAAATATTACACTGTTAACAGTTTACCTGTTCAAGATCATTTCTTCAAAAAAAAATATAATTGCAAGTTTGTTTCATTTCCTCCAAATAAAGTTATAGGTGGCCATTTTTTATATTAAAAAATCTTTATAACTTTAGATGGTGGAAGATATTTTTTTACAAAAATATAAATGTGTATTAGTAGGTGTTTATATAATTTCCAGTAAATAAAGTTTATAAGTCATTATCTTTCAAAATAAATATTGCCAGACTAATACATATGTGAAATCTTATCACCAGACTAATACCTAACATATCCAGTTTCATAATACAAAGACACACTTATTTGCAACCTTATCCTTCTATGGTTCTTCTATTTTGGCTATGAAATTTACAATAAAATATTTGTAAGCACATTCATTTTACTATATGTTATTTTGGGATAAACTTTTAAATAGTTAAACTATTGACATGTGATGTTTATTGACATGTGGTGATCATGTAATGTTTATTGACAATATTTATGTACTTGTAATATCATTTAAAATGTGGTTTATGATTAAGGCTTATAATAAATGATCTAAATGAAGTATATTTCAATTTACTAAATATATTAATCGTTAGAAAAAAATTATATGATTTCCAAGATTTTCTAAAATAATTAATATTGAAATATTTTTACTAAGATGTGTTTCCATTTTAACGATATTTTATATAATGTGGTCTTGTGAGATGGTACAATATTTTATGTTCTATCTTCTGGGTTTAAAAGATAAAAGTCATAAAATGAGAAATATAATGATTGCAATATTTATTACAAATTATACACATTTGTGTGCTTAAAAACAAAATTTGGATTAAAATAATCATTATTCATTAGCTTTTATAAAATTGATTATAGAATTAAGTAGGTCAAATTTTTTTCTACATTTATTAAAATAAATTCGGAAATGTTAAATCTCAAGCTAATTTTGAAACAAAGACATACAGTAAAAATATATGATAATTATATAGAGAGATATTGACCTTAATGTGAAATGTAAGCCAAATACAATACGCAATAATTAATTAGCATTGAGAACATTTTGTTATTAAAATATTGATTTCATATTTTGTGAAAAAAAGTAATTTATAAATATATGATTATCATTTTAGATATAAAAAGTTGTCTGTATAAAGTAAGCGTGCTTGTTTAGACAGTAAATAATGACTTAAATTTTAATAAAATATGTGGTTACTAATAATTGATTGTAGAATTTTCATTTCATACAGCATAAGTGTAAATGGTTTAAGACAAATTATACGACTACAATAATTACTAATATGCTAAAACTAATTGCGTTACGGTGAAACTTTTAAGTTTATTAATTAGTAGGCTTTTTTTATCTATTCTATCTTTTAGACTTAGCGCTTTCAGAGCCCTTTCAGCTCCATATTCATAGTCCTTTTCATATTGTTAACTATATGCAAATGCATGCAAATAGCTTATATCATCCATTTTTTCGAAATCGCGAAGCACGTGTCCTTTCTGTTTATTGCTCTGGCATCGCTTGCGATGAAACATGCTTCTTTGACCTTCCTCTTGACATCGTTTCTTTCTGTGCATACGATGTCGGCTTTAGAGGGCTCAAATTTGTGGTTGGGTTTCTACAATAAATAAATGTGTTTCTAATACCATTTCACCTTGCAATATATAACGACATGTATAACAAGTAGAAGACCAATAATAAAATAATAATAGATTTTTTTTTAATTTTATATATCACATGCTCACCATTTCTTATGTTTATTTATAACTGTTATTAAAATAGGCAAAATTCTCTATACATATTGCCACTCAGTACAAGCCAGAGTAGCCAATGGATGCCAGAAGGCTTGTGCATAAAATCCCCATCTAGTACCTACTCATCATGAAGATTTTATGCACAAACCTTCTGGCATCCATTGATTACACTGGCTTGCACTGAGTGGCAATATTTACCAGAGTTTTTGCTTGTTTTAATTTTATATATATTTAAATATTTTATTTAAAAAAAGATTTTATTTAATTTAATGAATTATGCACTCAAAACTGAACTTTGATTTTTATGTTTAATTTAAAATAGAACCATATAGCACCCATAAATTAATTAACTTAATTAATAATTTATTAATTTGTGGATGTCCATACTTTTGTTCCAAGTTGAATATAACAGCTAAAATTGTGGTTAAAGGAAAAACATCTTTCAATTTTTAGTACAATACTCATCAATACAATAGTGCAACTGCACACCAGAGTAATCAATAGATGCAAAAAGGTTTGTATATAAAATCCCTATCTAGTGAATATTTATCATTTCCCCCAGATTAATTTCTAGCTTGAGGCTTTCATCAGGGAGAAATATTGGGTATGAGAGCACTGCACCTTAGATCTTAGAACCTAATGCAACCTACATGCAGAGCTCACATATCCAAAACTCCTCCATGATAAAAACCACAAGCAAAAAAATACTCTAGGGATATTGTATGAATAGGGAATAGGCATCATGTGATGTTTAGTAAATTATGGTAGTTTTTAAATAAAATATGTCAGAAATGCTAAAATGTAAGAGGTGTGATGCTGCAATTTGGAATGGTTAAAATTGAAGTTATTGTGAAAATTGTGTCTCAGGTCAGTTTTAAAAAATTCAATATGGCACCTCTAGATTCAAACAGTTAATAGAAATATGTTTGTTTATTTGACTTAAATAAAAAAAGTTTGTAAATTAAATAAAAAGGATTAAAAATATAATAATATGGATTAATCAATAACATAATCATCCATCTTAGAAATTTATGTTTTATTAATATATATATATATATATATATATATATATATATTAATAAAACATAAATTTCTATATATATATATATATATATACATATATATATTGTAACCTAGTGTTATTGACACTTGGTTTATTTGGCATTGTTTCCACAGGAAAACAATGCTATCCTTTTTTAGAAAATAAAAAGATAAAATAATAATAATATTAAGTGATTAATAAAGTATGCTATTTACTCACTTTAATGTGTTTTAAGCAAATAACTAAAAAATTTGGTAATCCAATGTCATTTTGAAGAAGAGCATGAATAATTTAATTAAAATGTTAACAATAAGAGCAATTTAATATAGTATAAAAGGACATATTATAAACAGTAATTGATTTTGGATGGGTAGAGGGGGAGAGTAGATGAATGTCTTGTCATAAAGCACAATAACTTCTGATAAATTATTTTTGTAGAAAATCATATTTAAAAGAAATATACATCACTAATTATTAATTAAGTATATTTATTATTTTTCATTATTTATCAAATTACTTTGTAATCCATTTAAATCATACGGAAAAATATATGACTGTAATAAGTTTTTTTTTTCTTTTCTTTTGTTTATGTATAATTAAATGATTATTTTTCTGTAAGAGGTCGCTAAAACAAGACCGCCAAATTCTGAAGAAAGTTTAGTTTGACATTAGTTTTACAAGGAGGAAGCAGTACTGAAATTCGGTAACAAATTTTTTATTATTTTTTATTGCAGAAATAAATATAAGTCAAGTAAATTTTTAATAATATCATGCTTGGCTAATCCTATTTGATAAGATATTCTGTTTTCTGTTGCCATCTACCTATTTTACAGCTTTTTATATGCAAAAATATACTATCTTCTGCTAAAGTTCAAAATGACCGTATTAACTACAGCAATCACGGAAAGTGTCATTATATTTAAAATAAGTAATATAGGTAATTTCCAGGAAATAATCAATTCTTTGTTTACTTTACCTCATTTAATAATCTTTTCGTGGTATAAAAGAAGAATTATCATTAAAAGAAATATTATAAAAGCCAAAGAAAGTTGACGAGAAACATTTCGTGCTCTTTCTAAAAGAAATTGTCTGCGTTTGAAAATAATGTAAGTTCCCCATGTTAAAATATGTTTTATTCACTGAAAATTATCTAAAAATAATTTTAATGATCAATGATATTTACTTATGCACCTGTATATTTTTTAAAAAGAAAATATAAATTTTCTCAAGGCAAATATTGGAAAATTTGTATGTGTGCATTTTACGGAGAATTCCTTATTAAAGAAAAATTACAATTCCTAGAGTAGGAATAAAAACTACAAACATTAGTGACTTAATTATAACCATAATATAATATGTCATATTATACATCTACTGGAGTCGTTAAAACTTCATATCCACGTAAGTCAGCTGCAGTCCTTATAATAATAGTATTTTGGAAAATTCGCGCATTATTTTATTCATAAGCCAGCTAGCTAAAAATGATATGTATCACCAATAGTAAAAAGAAAAGAATTGTATATGTGATCGTCTATCGTCAAATATTCGTCATGTTAAAATATGTATTGTTTTCTTGGATCCCATAATTATATCAGTTAATTCCAGGAAGAGTTAACATCCAACGCTGCTATGTTTTTCTTTGCTTAATTTATTAATTGCACCAGAATGGAGGCAACTTTTATAGAAATGAAATAATAAAATGTGTTTCTTATTTTAAATTTTGCTTCGTGAACTACGAAAGGATCAAGTTCTTCATCTAGATAAATTGCCCAACGGAAAAACATTTTTCTAGTGAGATAATAAGCACTTGTTAAGTAATGATTTTTTTTTTTTACTAATTTGTAAAATTATGTGTATTTTTTTTTATATCTACAGGTTAAAGGCTGTATAGTCAAGTAATATTTAAATGATCTTGTAATCATAAAGGTATGTTTTCTTGTAATTATTCTAGGTTAAATTTATATTTGACATGGAAAAAAAAATTTTTTTTTTTTTTTATATAAAATGTGTTTACTTATGATATGCAATTATGGGTATAAATTTATATGTTAGATGCATAAAAGTAGAAAAATTTAGATACTTAATAGGTAAAATATCTAGTTAAAATTATCAGAAGTAATTAAAGAGAAGTGCTATACAGGATATTACTTATTTAAAGTTTGAAACAAATTTATACTATGTTAATTGAGGAACTTATTCCCAATTATTCTTTATTAATGCATTCACTTAATTTAGTTCAAGATACTATACTACCAATTACTTGTTGAATGTTTCTTTGGCAAAGGTGAAAATTATTATGGTTTATTCTGTGTTATCCATTGATTTCAGACGTTGATCTAAGTATACCCCGGAACATAAATTTAGAGTAATTAGTGTATTTGCTTGTCTTGCCCTGATATAGCATTGGTATATGCTTAAGATTCGCATAAGTAATAATTGTAATGTTTTTATTTTGTGGGATGGAAAGTGATCTCCCCAAAAGCTTTATTTTCCATGAGGGGAATAGATAAATCTAATATTCGGGTATATTTATAACCCAAGTGATCGCTTCTCAGAGTTAGGACGATCAGTAATTTATATCGTATTTAGTGTATTTCATTCGTTAAAATCCCAGGAAAGGATTATATTTGGTGTGTGTTCCTATTATGCCCAAGTAAGAGGCAAGAAACCACCAAAATATTTTAATGTAGTAGTTAACTCTACAGATCTTCAGTGTTATTCCATATTCCTCTTGAGAAAATAGAGATAATTCCACCATGGAAGGTGTTGAATATTGTGTTTTGTTTAGAAAGTTATGGCAAGATAATGGGTATATTGGAGGTTAATTCCTCAAGATCCATTTAGTAAAAATAGCGTGCTAGTATATATGATCGATGTCTGGATTGTGCGGCGGAATAGTGCTGGTAATCCACACGTAAGTCAATGGAGAGAGTAAGTTTAAAATTGCGTGATTTAGAAATTTTTATTTGCCAATGGAGGGTTCAAATACTAGGTTTAATTCGGGTTAATGATTAGGTAGCACTCACAATATAACTTATACTGAGGAATACAATGTGTATAACAACTTCAGTTGTTATTAAGGTAAATATTAAAATAATAAATGTAACTTCTGATAAATAACCCATAAATTATAATAAGTTATCTAAATAAAAAACTATCATTTAATTAAAGATATGATAATAAAAAATCATTTGTACGCATTGCCTAGAATCAGATTATTTTTATTTTAAAACAAATTGTTAGTTAATAAAGTTAATCAGCCGTTCACATAAGATACATTAAATGGATGAGTTGATGTATCGATAATAAAATGTATTTTTTTTGTGTGTATTCAAATTGCATAAATGTAAAAAGACGAAGAAGTAGTTCGAATCCAGGTCTAAAAGTATAGACGAATTAATGTTAGTTATATTTTGTTTTATCCATATGGGATCGAATAAATTGTATATGTTTGTTTATTATGTTAATCATAAAGGATAGTTGTTAAACTGTAATAATAAATTAGAATCTTGTTATAATTTAATAATAAATTATAGTCTTGTTACAAGTTGTTTTGAGTCATTTTTCTTGTGTGCTAAATAAAAGTGTATTTGCATAATACTTGCAATACGTTCTAGAGTCCAAAATCATTTATGAAATCTTTAATTCAATACACCAGATAGACAATTGTAAGCAGATCAGAATATTTCAGTATATTTTAATTTAATAAGAATTATTTATGGAATTGGAAACTTCAGACCAAAACATTTTATTTTATATGTGTGTAAAATCACTTTATTCCCAAAAAATTCGCTTTTGGTTGCACATTGTTCCATACACATTTAAGTGAAGTGTCTAAGTAATAAATCTTAGTTAAATTATTGTGTTGTCATGGATAATGGAAGGACACAAAAGCACCCTTGTCTTTTCATCATTCCGACTGAGATTCTGGGAAAAGGGCTGTATTATTCAAAATTATGCGTTGTTATTGAATATAGTTATCATCTCGTTAAATATTATAATAGTTGATATGTGGATGAAGACACCTGGAATTTAAATAAGATAAATGTTTCTTATAGCCGACCTGAATGTCAGTCATATGCGACAAGTCAATACTGCCGAGCATTTTATTAAATATAACAGAGAACCCTGAGATTAATGTCATTATTATAAGTGCTCTTAAATTAAGAATTGATTCATTATGATCAATATTACAAGAGTGGCATGGCTTAAGAGATTGAAACTTCTAATTGTATAATAATAAAATATTGAGATCATATTGGCAAATTAATGAATGTTTTATTTTAGTCAGTAATATTAACAATGAGATGAAATCATCATCATTATTGTTGAACAGTGTTAAGTACTTACAGCTCAGAGAATGTGTTTTGGATAGAGAAAGAATGTTAGTTTATTCTAAATTTTATTTTAAATTTATTTTATTAATGATAATTTTTTTTTAATTCTATCTCTGTCTGAACTGCATATCGCTGTAGCTGAATTATTATAACTAACCAAACAAAGAGCTATTAGGTAAATACGGGTTTGCTACCCGTCCTATATGGAAGCGCTTTGGGTTTTCCGAATTCTCTTTATTAAATTTAGTAAAAGTGAATAGGTTAGAAATGGCCGCCCAACTACAGGGGCCTTCGATGGCTATAGCTGGCCACGAAGAATTTGGTAAAATTTTCTTGAAATAAATATAAATAGTATTTGCACGTGAATGAATTAATTGTTCATTGATTGAAAATGTTTGCCAATGATAAATTGTTTCTTTAGCCATAAAATATTATATGAATGTCTATTTTATGACATAATCTTTTACCACTGAATAAATAAATTTGTTAGTTTATAATGTTATGGTCTGTAAGTAATTCCATAAAATATTATAATGATTTTATCATTTATGATGATCTGCTTGTCTGGTGGTGTGATTAGCACTTATACCATATTACATAATGGTTTGGTGAGATTTCTATGGACCAAGTAGCATATGAGAAAAGAATATTCGGTAGTTAATATTGGGACTTTAGGTATATTAAATATCAGTACATAGTTTTTTTTTTTGGTGTAGATTGTTTTTGATAGGAGAGGCATAGAGGCAGGATGTCTTGTTAATAATTGCTTATCAATATTATTAATAGTTCATTACTAATTTCAGTACTGTCAAATAACAGAAAGAGTGAAATTTTAAATATGAGTAAAAACCAAGATAGTCAGGATATTTCAGAGGATTTGGGAGAATCCCAAGAGCTCCAATCCCCGGATACACAAACTCCACATTTTCATGTAGAAGTAAGAGAGGAACAAGAATCTTTAGATGAAGTTAGTCCGAAAAAAGCTAAAGTAAATAAAGATCTACCTGGGGATGAGCAAGTCCAAATATTTACAATATTACAAAGTTTGTCTACACAGCTACAAAATTTAAATAGTGAATTAAAAAACTCAGAAAGTAAAATAGAAAGTCAAATAAAAAATTCAAATAATGATAAGAAAGTAAAATAGAAAGTCAAATAAAAAATTCAAATAGTGAATTAGAAAGTAAAATAGAAAGTCAAATACAAAATTCAAATGTTGAATTAAAAACTGAATTAAAGAATCAAATTCAAAATTTGGACAGTAAATTAGACAATCATGTACAGGAGATCAAAGACCTAAGGGAAGAGTTAAAGAACCATGTAGAAGAGTCAAAATTGGCCTTCGAAAAACTAGAAATAAAAATTAAGAAAGAAATAGAAATAAAGTCGGAAAGGGCTAAAAATATGATCGAGGCTATTCAGCAGGACTTCAGAATTCAATATGTAGAATTAAACAGTGAAGTTAAGGATAAAATAGAATGTATTAAGGGAGAATTAGATAGTGCTAGGAGTGAATTTAGAAACTTAAAAGAAGAAGTCCAAAATATAACTCTTGAACCTGACAATGTAGTAAAAGGATGTCAGAGCCAGATTACTAGCAGAATAGCTAAGTTAGAAACTCAAGAGGTAACCCAATGTGAAATTAATAAAAATATAGAAAGTGAGCTAATTCAAGTTCTAGGAAAGGTAGAACATTTTAATGAGATATTAAAGAATAATTCACAAATATTACATAATGATCTCAAAGAGGAAATAGGGGAATATATGAATCAGTGTGAGAATACAGTATATCAAAAACTAGAAGATAAACTTGAGTTAGAGAAAGATGAAACTATTAACCAGTTAAAACAGCAAATTCAACATTTAAATGTAGGCCTTAAGGACAGTTCTACAAGAATAGACTGTGAATGACAAAATTATAAATTAGGATTAGAAAGTCATATGAAAGCTATGGACCTTAATATGGATAAAGTTGTTCATAGTAAAAATGTATCTGAAACTCAGGTTAAGGAAATCAATAATGATCATAATAAACCCGTAATCTCTGAGTTACATGCAATGATTAGTCCACTTGAATCAATGTACAATCCATTGAATGAGGCCAGACATAAAGTCATGTTAGAGCCCGAAAGTAATAGCTCCATGGCCTTGAAATTCCTCAAAATAAAATTCTTTAAGAGGAGAATACCTGGAGAATCCACATGAATATCTCCAAAATTTAGAGTGAATTGTTCACCTTATGTCATTTGTCTGAGGTAGAGAAGATTGCCATTGCCACAAACCATTTGTGTGCGGCATCTAAAGATTGGTGGCAATCGTTATTTATAAAACCGGAAACATATGGGGACTTTAAATATCTTATGCTAGCCAGTTTTTGGGGGGAAGACCGCCAAGACAACCTCAGGTATCAAATATCTCAGGAAAGGTACCATGTAAATAAGGGCAGTTACACGCAGTTTTTCAGGAGTCAGGCCATCAAACTGAAAACGTTGACAGCTTATCCGTTGTCTGAGACCCAAATTGTTCGAATAATTTGCCATAATTTACCGAGGCATATCGAGCAGGTCTTGATTGCTGCTGACCGACATACCATAGAAGAGGTAGTCGAAATTTTAGATTCGCTAGAAACCAGTGATAGGAATATGGATCATAGGAGTAGGATAAATAGGGACACCCATCCTATGGTAAACAATATTAATTTTACAGATAGGTCCTATGTGGGAAAAAGGAGGTTAAGTAGAGAAAAGGGATATTATAGGACGAATCCCTATAGTAAACCAAATAGCCACCTCAGTAGGCCGACAGTGAAAAGAAGGATTCTAAATGAGAATCAACCTTCTACTAGTGGTATCTCCAGCGATGCCAAAGAAAAATAACAAAGGT
>JAQFVV010007452.1:85000-88146 GCA_028023455.1 Epiperipatus broadwayi | reverse complement strand
AGAAAATATTGGTTCCATGAACAAATCACAAAATGTTATCAAATTTAAAGGCTATTAATTGTATTTATGTGATGAATTAATTTAGCATATTAAATAAAAATTTATAAAAATGTGAGGTATCAGACAGTATCCCCTGGTGTGATGATGGGGGTGGCAAATACCATTACCAAACAGAGTAAGATATGTTGATTAAAATTAATATAAATAATGAGATAAATATTAAAGTAAGGTTTAATACCTCAGAATATATAAGCAATTTTATATATTACATGAGCATGATATAGAAATCTCTGAGATTGACCACTTACTCCTCAGAGCAACGACAAGTATAATTACCTATCAAAATAAATCAAACACCATTATAAAAAGCAAGTAACACTCAAAATAAATTATTTAATACAAGAAATGATCAATCATAAAATACATGAATACAATAAACTGGCAGTCAATCTGGTTATCGGAATGTAAAAAAAAAATGTCTCCTGTAGACCCAGCATGGGAACCATTATTTATCCATTAATTTAGAAGCACAAACTAAGTGCTCATCTATCAGAGTACATAATAATAAATATTTAGAAAAACAAAGATGGGATATTAAACATGATGATCATTATTAATTTTCTGGTCAGTTGTACTGTTCAACTACAAACATAACTTCTAGTAAGACTAAACTAAAATAAAATGCAGTGTAGGGGGCTTTGAAAAACATAATCTGTGTGCACAGCCAGGACAATGGCATCCTGGCAGCTGCTAAAGCATTAAAGACACTTCCATTTATGTATCAGCTGTTATTTCAAGAATCTAACTCACAGAATATAAACTCATTATTGTATATGACAAAGAAATTATGAAAACAGATATTCTAAAAAATATTTAGAACAACTGGAATAGTTTTTAACAATTGAATAAATTTATTAAATAACAATTAATAAAAAAAAAATAAGATCTCTAAATATAAGCCCTCACACATATAAGTTTTCTGATATTGATTACTATACAAATTTCAAATTATCACATTGTGATGTGCATATGTGTTATTAATGTACAACATTCAATTTAAAATACAGTGGTTTACATATATATGTCCACTGATATACAATTTATGATATACAATTAATATATTTGAATTGATATTCAATAATGACAATAATTTTAATTTGTTGCAACAATAATATTATATTTTCCTAATTAATTTTATTTGAAAAACATACAGAAAATTTCACACATATATGCATGTATAAACAAAACATGTATAAAATTTAAAATTAGTTATCAAATCCTACTACAGCTTGCTTTTTTTTTTTTCAAACTAAATATAGTCAATTTTTGAAAGGCATTTTTTTTCATCTGATACTTCTTAACTGATTATATTATTTTTATCTTTTTAAAACAAAAGTATAGTCAATTTTATGGCAGGTCACATTTGATTGTTGATTAATTCATAATCAATGCTTTTAAATTAATCTAAAAAAATTGCTTTTTGATTTTAATTTTAATACAATTATAATTGCATTACCAAAGGTTGCTTCTCTAAAAAAAATTAAAAGATCTTTTAACTGTTAATTCTGGTTCTTGGATTTTGTAACCCATGCAAGGTTATTTATTTGACTTACACATTTTAAAAAAAATATAGAGTTTAAACAATTTAAGATCTTACCATTCTATATTATATATTGCTAAATTTTAAAATGCCATTTCAAGAAAATTGAAAGTTTTTTTCTTTACTATATATATATATATATATATATATATATATATATATATATATATATATATATATATATATATATATATATATATATATATATATATATAATTAAAATTACCCCAAAACCAAAATTCAACCAGACCAGCAAAAAAATAATATTAAAACACAATCAAAGCTTTTACTGCTACAAGCAGACTTCTCAAGTGTAAAGAACTATAAAAACTACACACTATATATAATATTAAACATTACTATCAAATCCATTCACTTTCCATCCACTCTTAATATTAAAGGAACTCTTAAATAAGTTAATTTCTTCAGAATAATATATTTTCAATAATAAAGATTCTTTAATTCTTCTTTTGATTTAATTTCTCTCAAAGAAGACAACCTTAGCTCCATCAAAATTAATAGTGTGGCCTTTATCTTTTTTATGGACATACAAAACAAAACTAAGATATCTATTTTTAACTCTACTTTTATGAATCTTTATTTTTTCATTTAAACTCAAACTACTCTTACCTATGTATACCTTCTTACATAAAAAACAAAGGGTAAAATATTGTACCCCAGGAATAGTATTTCTATCAAAAATTTCCTTTGTATTTTTTAATAAATTATTCAATGTAACACTCCTTTTCCAAGCAATTTTCTTATTTCCAAACAATTTACTATTCCTAAAGACAACTTTATAAAAAGACAATTTAAATGGCAAAGAAATAAAATCATTTTTTCTCTCTCATTTACATCCTTACAAATATT
This sequence comes from Epiperipatus broadwayi, assembly GCA_028023455.1. Lineage (NCBI taxonomy): Eukaryota > Metazoa > Onychophora > Udeonychophora > Euonychophora > Peripatidae > Epiperipatus > Epiperipatus broadwayi. Next base: position 85,676 of record JAQFVV010007452.1, on the reverse strand, counting down.
ACTATTAAATAATCTTCTTTTAAGAAATTTATCAAAGTAACCAATCCTTAAGTAATCTTTATACAATTGACATTTCTAAAACAAAGCTAACCCACTAGAATTATTTAATTTATTATTCCTATGACAATGATTCCTTAAAGCAGTTATTTTATGAGATACTGACTGATAGCTATCAGGTTTAATTATAGATCTTAATTCTCTACTTTTAATAAAATGACTTCATAGTAACCCCTCCGTCTAACACATCTCTTATAGAAGGATCAAAACAATTACAAATAAATAATCATCAACATATCTGACAAACAACTTTACATATAAACATTTTAATAATAATTTTCTCCTCCATATAATTAATATAAACTGAACATACAAAATGAGAAATAATATAACCTATTATCCACCTTTCCTTAATTATAATAATTAATAAAGCAAGTCATATATAACATGACATTACTTTTATGAGCTTGTAATTACAAAAATGCACATAGAGAGCGTACCAATAGCTCTAACAAGCTCATAAATTAACAAGTGCGGTTATGAGAAATATTTAAAATCTCTATCCAGAACACTCTTATCTCCAGACCATGGTTTCGGGCTTATGGCCCACGTCAGTGGAGAGCTAGAATATTCGGACACTAGACCTAAAATATCAACTCAAAAAAACAGCACTTATTTC
>JAQFVV010007452.1:47500-80000 GCA_028023455.1 Epiperipatus broadwayi | reverse complement strand
TTCAGAATCACTCAAAAATTATTAATTTTCACAAATTGGCTTCTATTACTTAAATAAGATTTAAACCATTCAAGCATAGCACTCCTTATGCCACAATGGTGTAACTTAATTATTAACCCTTTTCCCGCATCCGACGAGGCTCCTCGTCGACATCTGAAATCACTCTAACTCAGCCCGTTTTCATACGAAAAAATTCGTTAAATACATATTGAATTCGTTTTTAAAAGTTCTGTACGATGGTGACATCTTCCGATTTATTTTAGAAGTAAAAAATAGAAAAAAAATGCATTTAAACCTAAACAAAGAAGGAACATTATTTGTGATTTGTTCTTAGCATCCTCTCAGCCGAAAAAGACATTCTGATTGGCTGGAAAGAACAAAGAAACTGCCTGATCAAAGAAAATAAAGAAAAACGCTGAGATTTTCATTTCGAATACGATTTAAATTATTATTAAATAATATTTATGGAAATTAAACATAATTTTCAGAGAGAATAATAAAAAAACAAAATTATTTTCGAAAAATATTGAAGATTTTAGTACAAATATTGAAGTTGTAATAAAAAGAAATATTTACTTTTCTATAACGTAAAAGTCGATCTTTTTGTTTACATTATAACTTTTATGTTGCCGATATTGAATATCTTAGAATAAATAAATAGCAATTTATTTTTGAAAGAACTTTCGTTGTCTTCACAACCTTAAAAATTAATTATATACTTTTTATAAATGTATCTGAGTTGAATTTAATATTATAGGCGAATATGTTTTAACAATAGGCTGTGTCTTCAGTTTGTGAGTTGGCCAATTAAAAGATTTGATTTTTATCTGATACAACCAATGATAAAATTAGCGGTTTAAGGGTTCATGTGGAACGCAGTCAAATGCTTTCCGCATTATAATAATAATAATAATAATAATAATAATAATAATAATAATAATAATAATAATAATAATAATAATAATAATAATAATAATAATAATAATAATAATAATAATAATAATAATAATAATAATAACAACAACAACAACAACAACAACAACAACTTATCAAACAATATACAATTACTCATACTAAAAATTTATTTACTAACACATCCAAATCTGAGTTATGCTACCAATCTGACAAAGCTTAACATGAACAATCAAGAATCACTTCTTAAGTTTGGAAAATGGTCTCTGGAGTCAATATTCTTTGATCTTTTGTTCGGATTGATTCTTAATGCTCTGCCCATATCATATTTTCTGAGATGCCAGAAATTGTTTACCAATATTGATCATTTTTGCTCCCTATGCCATGGGGCTAAAGAAACAAAGCAACATGTTTTTTTTAATATAATTGACCAGCGCTAGATAGAATCCACTATATCATGACCACAACATATAGACAACCTAACACCACTCTTCAGAAAATTTTTCATTCATATTACAAAGGCTCTAGCCCATCAATCTGTGCAGCCATTTTTGTGCTTTATGTATGATAGTGCAATCATTGCAGATTCAACTTAATAACAACACAAAGTGACATCAATCAACATTTAATATCAAAGTGGCAAAATGACAAGCAAGAGATAATAAAGTTGCACATCCTGATATTTCTGAAGTAACCTGGTCACTGATAAAATAACAATCAAACCATTATGGTAGCACTTTATAAACACCAATATATGCTATCAACAAATTCTTTTCTTCAGAAGATGGAACATATGCCAACAAATAAAATAAAGGAGTGTTATCTTTGACAGCACACTATTAATATATATGACTGTAACAACACAATTAAGACTTACATATTGGAAAGCAAAGTAAACTCAGCAACACAATAAATATATAGTTTGAAAATTGCAATTTAACAGAGATAACCATTAAGCATCACTTGATCACTATCTTATACTAGCACATACTTATTTATAAACAAAATAAAACTCTCCATACAGTATTGCCACCCTGTGCCAATTAGAGTAATCAATGAATGTCAGAAGGCTTGTGCATAAAATCCCTATCTATTGCCTAATCATCCAATATCCCAGGACTAGTTTCTGGCTCATAGTTTTGTAGTTAAGTAGAGATAGAGGGTGGGTGCAGGAGGATTGCATTAGATCCTAAGATCTGGGTGCAGTGCTCTCAGATCCAAAATTCCTCACTGACGATGGTCACAAGCCAGAAACTAGTCTGGGGATAATGAATGAGTATGCATAAGATAGGGATTTTATGCACAAGCCTTCTGGCATTCATTGATTACTCTGGTTGGCACAGGGTGGCAATACTGTATGGAGAGTTTTGCTTTGTTTATTAACAGAGATAAGAGAAGTTTTTTGAGAACTCAAATTACAGGAAGTAACGCTCACAAATATAACACACATATATATATATATATATATGTATCTGCGCCCCCCCCAAAGGTATTTGCATTATATATATATATATATATATAAAGTAGTAAATAAATATATTAACTAGCATTTCTACTCCAAAAATTTATATTATGTAAAAATATATTATATATACCTTACATTGTTCCATTCACTTGCAATTTAAATATATGTATATGGAGTAGCTTATAACAAATGTAACAATTTGGACATAGTAAAATTATTTGAAACAATAATAGTCATAGTAGTAGTAGTAGTGATGATGATGATCACAATAATAATAATAATAATAATAATAATAATAATAATAATAATAATAATAATAATAGTAGTAGTAGAGGTAGTAGTAGTAGTTGTAGTAGTAGTAGTAATAGTAGTAGTAGTAGTAGTAGTAGTAATAGTAGTAGTAGTAGTAGTAGTAGTAGTAGTAGTAGTAGTAGTAATAATAATAATAATAATAATAATAATAATAATAATAATAATAATAATAATAATAATAATAATAATAATAATAATAATCATCATCATCATAATAATAATAATAATAATAATAATAATAATAATAATAATAATAATAATAATAATAATAATAATAATAATAATAATAATAATAATAATAATAATAATAATAATAATAATAAGCATTTATTTTTATATGACGCTATGCATACAATTGTATTACATTCAATAATCAGCCTTTCAAGCTAATTGTGCATGCATCTTCTGTGAGTGTTAAATAATAAATTAATACTTCACTCTACAATAAAAGATATAGTATTTATGCAGGAATAAATAAAATCCTCTTATTCCTATGACTCAAATTTTTTTATATGAGCTAATCTGTGATGGATATTGGTGTCCATTAATTTTATTAATTTTATTATTGATCATCATCACCAAAAAGGCTGGTAACTGGATTCTATTTTGTTATTTGCATTTTTAAGTTTGTGTCTTTTTATTTTTTATGAAATCAAATTGTATTGATTCAAAAAGGAGAAGCAATGCACACTTCATTAATTATAGTTTTAACTTCTGATAAATGACTTTTTCTTCCATGGGTCATTATTTTAGCATATCATTACATATTTGTTAAACCATTTAAGACTTTATTTTAATATTTAAATTTAATGACTTTCTTATGATAGCATTGCTGGTGTATGTCAAATTATTAGTAAGCCACATAGGGCTTGATCTGGGTCATCTATACATCATTCCAAAAATTCATGATGATCTTTATTTATTATTTTTCTTCAGAAAGTATATATTTATATACTGCTTTGATTCACTCATATCTCATGCCAGGGATTCAAAGATTTCTGATATTTTAGTGTTTTGAGTTTTTAACAAAGGTCTAAGTTTACCTCTGAAAAATGGAGGTCAGTGTATTTGAAGCTCTGCATGGCTCTGCCATGATCTGGCGTACCTTTTTTTAGTACCACTTTAGCATGAAGTTGGAGTACCACCTTAGTTTTTGAGAATGACCTTGTCTTGGCAGAAACTGTCATGCTCCTTCTCACATAATGTTAGCTCCACAATTTCTTATAGTTAGTTTTCTAGCCTGTTTAACTAAATATATTCTAATGATTTGTGATAATGAAACATCTTCTCTTTGTAATATTTTTCATTGGAATTTATATCCAACTTATTATGAAACTGCTCTCCCCTTTATTGAAATAAGCTGTTTCTGTATTTATAGATTTCCAATATTCTATTGTTAAATGTCGAAAATGTAAAATAATGTTTTTAGTCTATTTACTGATCAAAATGTTTCCTTATTTTAATTGTTGTAAATAAAGTCTATAAATGAAAATAAACTTATGAATCAAATGCTATGGGCATCCTACTACAATCATATAATCAAGGAAACTCTATTGTCATATCTTTATATGTTTCTTTTTTTAAATATATAAACGTCCACCAATCACCCAGATAAATTAATTTGTGTAATATTACATATAATCCAATTTTTAAATATATGTTATATATTTAAATGCCACACATTAAATTCATATCTGTCTAAATAAAATAAATTTATCAAGACCATCAAATATTTGTAACCAAAAATAAAGTTTTAAATGTGCGAAGTTGAGTGCATATATATATATATATATATATATATATATATATATATATATATATATATATATATATATATATATATATATATATATATATTGAGCCGATAATTTTGATCAGCTCATGTTATATTTTCTGTGTATGTAAATGTAAATATATACACATATACCTATTAGGTTTTCTTTTTGAGAAATCAATGCTGTGTGTATAGAAAGTTGTTTTGGTATTATTTATTAGTTTTTTTTATAGTAGGTTTTTTGTATTATTATTAGTGTTTTTAATTGGGATTTAAAAAAAAAAACAGAAAGAAAAGAAAAAAAAGGTAGATTAGTTGTTTTTTTATTTTTAATTGGAGTGAGATATTACATTGAAAATGATATTAAAAGAAGTTTTTTTTTTTCTTGAATAAAAGAAAAGTAAATTATAATAAAGCATATTATTAATTGAAACTTATAAAAGTGTAATTGTTTGTTCTTTTAGCATTTGTATAATTTAATAAAACGTATAAACATATTGTATTTGTATGTATTAATAATGGAATTGTGAAGGGGGAGTTTAGCTGGGTCCATCATATGTATATAAATTAGCAGCCACTTATATAAGATTTCTCTAATTTTTTGGCTCTTGGTTCTTTTCCTAGTGGCGCCCTCATATGATAACAATTCCAGCTTTAATTAATATTTTTAATTCTCAGCGTATGATCTTTCAGATATAAAAGTAGTGGCACAGAGGTGTAGGTGAGGTAAAAGATAAAAAATGGCATACCCAATGTATTGGGGCTTACGAGAATAATAAATGGCTGAAGTAAAGAGTTGTGGGATAGGTGAGATGGTTTTTTTTTAGATAAGATCAGAGAGTTGGTGTCTTTGTTGGGGAAAGATTTAGAATTAAGTGTAAAATTAAGGCAAAATATAAATGAGCAGCATAATAGTGTAGCAAAAAGCCTGGTGGTTGACATTCAGGAACCCTGAGTGGTGTCAGTTAGAAAAGTTACACTGAGCTATTAATAATGTAAAAAATAGTTTTGGAAGACCAGTAAGAAATAAAAAAAAATAATGGTTTGACAGAAGAATACCATAAAAAAATAAAAGAGATTAAAAAAATGATTGAAGACAGGAAAAAAAAAGATAAATGATTGAAAAGAGAATAAAGAACACAGATCAGAGATAGAAGGGTATTTAAAGAAAACAGATGTTGAAGCTGATAAGGATAGTGACAAAAAGGGGAAGGACAACTAGAACAAATAAAAGTAAACACAGAAAAGAAGTGGACAATGATAGATATGGAGGAAATTAAAATGGAAAAGAAACTAAACAAACCTGAGAAAAATAGCCTTGATAGAATGGCATTAGCCAAGTTTATTCAATTAAAATGAATTAAAGAAGAGGGGGGAAGCCCATTTGAGTATTTGAATAGCTTCCAAGATTCTTCCCTTTTCATAGATCAGAAGAAGCATGAATGACTATCATCGTGACAAACTATTTAAGTGGTCCCAAGCAGGAATGGTGGAAAGCTGTAAATTGCAGACCCAAATATTTCTCAGAATATCAAAATATGATTTTAAGGGGGTTCTGGGATCTGGAAAAACAAGAGGCAATATGCATGAAAATATTGCAAAAGAAATATAAACCTGATAAAGACAAAACATACAGTCAGTTCTTCCAGGATCAAGCTGCAAAATGAAGAACATTGGAAGCCTACCCAATTCACCAGTTTCAATTAGTAAGAACTATAAGATACAAACTCCCTTCAGGAATACAGTGAAAACTGGGAGAAAATCAACAGCTATTGATCAAAGAAGCCATATAAACGTTAGTTGATATGGAGTATAATGATACAGAAGAAGGGGAATACTCTAAGATTAGGTGGGAAAATAGTAATGAAACTAGGGAAAAGGTAACGGTATAAGAGAATTTACAGGAAAACCTTCATGGAGTAATTGATGTTTTTTTATATATTTTTTTTTAGTGGGAAGGGATACAATGAGCTGATAATTTTGATCGGCTCATATTATATTTTCTGTGTATGTAAATGTATTTATATACACATAAATGATTAGTTTTTTTTAGAAATAAATGCTGTGTGTAAATATTTTTTTTGTATTATTTATTAGTTTTTTTATAGTATATTGTTGGTATTATATATTAGTTTTTTTTAAATTGGGATTTAAAAAAAAACAGAAAGAAAAGAAAAAAAAACAAAATTGTAGAGTAATTGGTTTTATTATTTTTAATTGGATTGAGATATTACATTGAAAATGATATTAAAAGAAGTTTTTTTTGTTGTTTGGTTTTGGAAACAATTTTTAATTAAATTTTTTTAATCGAAGAGGAAGATAAGAGAGAAAACAATTGTAATTATTTCTATTGTTGTGACTTCTAGTTGGAAGTTGTTAAAAACAGAAAAGGAATTAAAGAAATGCAATCACAGGCCACAAACCTGATCAGATAAAAAGGGAATTAATAAAAAAGCCTATAAATAAAATGAAAAATATACTGTAGGAAGAATCATCTTATTATTTTGCTTTTAATAAAAAATAACTATTGGAAATAAAAATGATTGAAGGCTAAATGAAATAGAATCCGTCCCCAACCAGGACACTGCTCCATTCCTAGATTTTCCTCGAATCAGGAAACCACCTCATGGATCACCAAACTGCATAAGAAAAAGCAAGCTAGCCAGGGAACAAACTTTGATGCAGAGAATCAAATTCCAAGTGATAAGGAAAAATGAATATGGACATACATTAATCAATCAGGGTAACATAAACTTTGTTATTGATTGAACTATAGATTGATGAACTTAAAACATATCTATTTAGGTTTATATAATAGAATGGGTATTGTTATATATAATTAGTTTATTTAAAATATGTAATTTATATCTATTTGTATTTTTTTCATCTTTCTTTACGGAGGGTTTTCAACTAACTTTTGATGAAAGTCAAGACTATAAAGAGAGGTTAAATATAATAATAATCCCTGAATGAATCCTAGAAATTGTTATTGAACTAGTTTGTAAAAATGATTTAAGAAAGCATAAATGAAAAATTTAAGGATTGACTAAATATTGAAAAAGAGGATAGGGGTTTAGTGTAATAATAACCTGGCCCTAATACTAAGCTGCTTGTCTCTATACTGGCCAATATTTGGATCAGTTTGGGACACTTCTATAGTTAAAAGTGCATGTTCCTTAAAGAACAATATATATATATATATATATATATATATCTTTAAGGAACATGCAATATATATATAAACTAATTATATATATATATATATATATATATATATAATTAGTTTCCAACCAGTAACCACCTAAACATTCACAGTAAATATAGCAACCAATATCTCTAACTGCTGTCAAGGCAACCTTCACACCTTTTAATAGCAAGAATGGAAATCCATTCTTACTAATGATCCATTGAATATATATGGACACTTAAAGATTGCAACTTGACTACAGAGTATGAAATATTGTTACAATGAAGTTTAAATAAACCTCTTTAAACATGAAATAAACATGTCACTATAATGCAGACTAATAAATAGTCATCTAAAACATTATTTAATGCAATACTTTTAAATTGCCCAAGTATTATTTATATATATATATATATATATTACTCTCCACCTTTGGTTTTTTTATTTATATAAAAAGAGAGAAAAAAGAACGATAACTCTTACGTTAATAGTACAGAAAGGAGGATGATAGAAGGGGAATTATAATTGATTTGTGTTACAGATAGTCTTGAATAAAAGAAAAGTAAATTATAATAAAGTGTATTATTAATTGAAACTTATAAAAGTGTACTTGTTTGTTCCTTTAGCCTTTGTACATGACAATAAAATGTATTATCGTATTGTATTCGTACATATTAAAAAATAGAATTGTGAAAGGGGAGTTTAGCTGGGTTTATCATACGTATACAAATTAACAGCCATGAATATAAGATTCCTCTAATTTTGTGGGTATATGTTTTTTTTCCTAGTGGCGCCCTCATATAATAATGATTCCAGCTTTAATTAACATTTTTAATTCTCTGCGTATGATATTTCAGATATAATAGTAGTGACACTATATATATATATATATATATATATATATATATATATATATATATATATAGTGACAATCTGAATGGGCACAAAGGTTTAAGATACTTTGTATCTTAACTGAATAGTTACATTATATTAAAAAAATGAAATAGCCTTAGAATTTTATTTTTTTTTGCTGGAGATTGTTTAGAGCTTGGTTATAGGTTTTTTTTGCAGTTTATTGACCACTTGATAGGTATTCATTATTATTAGTGTGGTTAATGTGGTATTTAATGTAAAGAGGAAGGTTGTTTATTAATGGAATTGATACATCTTGTCAGAAAGATACAAAGTTATCCTGTGTTAGTATAATATTATTTGAATGGTTTCAAATATTCTTTATTCATTAATTTTTATCCTTTTGTCAACAGTTAATAGCAATTTCAATTATATTTAGTTAAGATAATCCAATATTTAGGTTGTAGTACATTGGCATGCATGTAGGAATCTGAATTATGTTTAATTTCATTTTCATCTTTAATAACAGCAAATAATAAAAATATTCACAATAAAAACATTTAAATAACAATAACTATCTTAAATAATTAACAAATATATATTTCTTTGCAATGATTAATAGATAGTTAGATCAATGAATTATTTTATAAATTAAATAAATTATTAATCATTTTTATTTGATAGTTAATTAATATTCATTTTTCTTTCAAGTAAGTAAAAGCTATTTATTTTATTATTTGTATTTTTTTATTGTCTTCATTTAGTTTTAAAAATCAAAGTGATTTTTTTTGAAAAGATTTGTTTTTGCATATGTAATTAGTTAGTTAGCAAGGTGTGTGGGAGTAACCTTGAAAAAGGCAAATGAACTTTGCCAAAGAGAGGTTTTTTTTGAAAAGATGTCCAGTAGAAAATTGGCTCTTTGTAATGTAATGTATTGTAAAAATTAAAGCCATTTGCTGAAGTCAAATTGACTTTGAAAAGACTTTAGAGTAAAAACTTCAAAAAGAGCTTCAGAACTTTATTATGGAAAAAAATAATTAAAAATGCAATTCTAAGGTTTTAAAAATGTACGTCGGTTTGCTTTACTCACTTCAATTTAAACATTTCTGAATTAATCCCTTTATAACTATTACTCTTTTAAAAATGTGTGTTAATAACATCCAGTCTACATTATTTCACTTAACTGCCATTTTAAATAAGGATGGTTTACATAAATGTTATTGTTGTATCATTAAGCAATGTGTTTTTTTTTATATATATGGAAAATGCACGCAGAACTACACTACGGAATATATTCTAATTTCTCATTATTTTTCACGTTGTGTTTTTGTGAAGATTATACATAGACTTAAGGATATGTCTGTTTTGATAGATCATACTATGTTTACATTCATTGTAAGGAGATAACAGTATTCATTTATTTGATATTTCTGGAACTAATACGTATTTTTAAATTGAGGAAATAAAATGTAAGCTACTTCTGTTTAAATTGAATAGAAGGACAGAAATGCGGGTAATTTTTGTTCTCTTCAATAAGGATGGAATATAAAACAAAGCATTATTAATTATGGAATTACTAAGGACAATTTAAAATGTTAAATGCTATTCAGAAAATACTAAGGATAATTGCGTATTTAATCCAGAACTACATGGAGAATTTGGTATATTTTTAGTATAATAAAGGAGAAATTAACTGCTTGTGTGTGATTTGGTACTTCAAATAGATATGCTATGAACACTGAAAAATGCTGGGCATATTTAAGTTATGCTTATTTTTTAAGTTATACTGCAGAAGTGCATTTTAGTTTAAATTCAGTTTGGAATGTGTCCCATTTTGTTTCGTAAACCTGGAACCGAGCTTTGGAAGTGAACTTTTAGTTTAAGTTACAAAACTAATAACTTTTGTTTCTTTATTTTTTTTATTGCTTGTTATAATTAATATATATATATATATATATATATGTTAAAACGAAGATTTGCACGGGTTAAATATATAAAATACATATTTTTCGGGTTCATCCGTGTTAAAAACTTTTAATATCAATATACTGACATTTCGACTTGGTCACACAAGCCATCCACAGAGATGGCTTGTGTGACCAAGTCGAAACGTCAGTATATTGATATTAAAAGTTTTTAACGCGGATGAACCCGCAAAATATGTATTTTATATATATATATATATATAATAGGTAGTCAGGCTTATATATTATTATGTTCATTTATAATATGTGTTATTTTGATATTCGAGACCGTCACTGAAGCATATCTGAATGAGGAGTACGCTGGTAAAAATTGTTTGTATTCAAATAAGTTTTATTGTTTTTTTACGAATTTAAAATAAACAAGTATTTTTTTAAATATATTATTAGAGAGGTTTATATTTATTTTGCATACTTTATTGTCTCAAAGTGAGATTTTTTTTTTTTTTTTTGAATCAACGAACGTATAATAGAAATAGTTTGTTAGATATGAAAGAAAATTTGTTTGTAATAATTATAAACATTAAATTTTAAAAAGTAACCTAAAGTTTATTAAATTAAAAGTTATACCTTAATGCAATATTTAATTATCATGTTACCTGTTTAGTGTGTAGTTTAGAGTTAATATTATATATACTTTTTATTCACGGGTGTGTGTTTGTTTTGCACAAATAATATATTTGTTTGATAAAGTATAGTTTGTGAATAAATTTATGCATAAATTTTGTACATTGTCATATTCTACTGAGTTGAAGGATTGGTATATTATCTGTATGTATTTATCTGCCAGTGTGTATTTATAATGTTCAATATTTAGAGAAGCTATGAGAATAGAAATAAATCTTTGTGTTATAATGTCTGTAGGAATAAAAGATCTTGCTTATTTAGTATATGTTAATAATTTTCCATGAGTAGAATCTAGTTTAATTTATATGCATATGAATAATGATATTTTTTTAAAGTGATGTTCTTAGGGCCCTGGTGATGAGGAATTAAATCCCCACCAATAACGTATTTAGAAGTAAATGAGTTATTGTTGAAATATGATTAAATAATGTTTAGGAAGTTATGTGACATTTTTCTTATATTCTTGGTAATGAGGAATTGTAAAAGTGTTCAGTAAGAGTTATTTGCTCCTCATGTAGATTCCCCTTGTAACATATAGTATATATAATCATAAAATATAGATTTGTGTTAATTAATATGTGGCTAGATAAATTGTTGGATTAACTCTTGATGTAGTATTAGTGTCATATTTTACTGATGAATTATGACATTGTTCGAAATAAAAGAATTGTATGATATTTTCTTAATGAATGGAGAGTTTATAGAAAGATTGTTCTACATTATTGCTGCTTGAACGTGCACACACACACGTAATATAAATACTACTGCGTATATAAAGTATAGAATTATTGAAATTAAAATGAGAAATAAGTGCTTTTGAAATATACTACATTCATTTAATAGAAGTATAAAGTATTAAGATTAAAGAGGGGAAATAAATATTTTAAAATACATTGTATTTATTTAAATAAATGTTATAAATCATCAAATCATCAGAATAAACATGATTTTGTTACTATCAATGAAAGGTATATGTAATTGAAAGCGATTATTAGTCAATTAGAGAAAGTTGCTTTGCTGAAAGCCACATATAAGTAATTTCATTTATTTTGGTAATCAAGAGTAATATCCTCTCAAAAGTATTTTTTGTGCTAATAATATAATATGTCATTTATTTATTGTCATATAGATGAAACATGTAAGCAAAGTATGTGTTCAAAGTCAGGATATTTAAGTTTGTTATTAATTTTCTTTGATAGTAGGGATAATCCCAAACTGATGTTAAAGTTGTTTGATAATTTAAAAATCTTTAAAACAAATAGTCCATTTGTTAATATCATATTAAACCAAGTTTATTTTTATTGTAATAAATGATTTGTTTTAGTTATTTAAAATCTTAAAATCTGTGTCCTGAATTATTCTTGTGTACATTCATGTTTTCCATTTCCATACCTCCACATTTCATAAATCTATTACAAAATAGATATATTATTTTAGAGTTATAATATTAAATTTTCTAGTGTCTGACAATATTGTTTTTCTTAATCCAAACATTATAAAAGAACATTTGCCACGTGATAAACATATTAGAAAAGTTGCCAAGTCAGTATATTTGTTAGATGATGATAAGAGATTAAAATACCCTATTTCTGTCATTGTCTTATTATTGAAACACAGTAAAATATTTTAGTAAATTTGTTCATTACATTTTTATTACACTTTAGAATTACAATTTATTGGCCAATGTTATTTATTTAATCCAACTGTGTTTGGTAAATTCCCTGAGATCTTATTGTTTATTTCTTGATTGACATTAAAGTAGATGTTTAGATTATAATATGCCAAGTCATAGAATTGTTAAGAGTATAATTATAGCAAGCTGATATATGTTATACTTGGATGAGGGAAAAAATTAAGTTTAAAGTATATTTTAATAGACTGTACTAAGTAAACATTATGATTCTTTATAATACAATTAATTAACAAAGGAATTTACATTATATTGAATATTTTATAATATTTCTTCTTTTATTCATTTATTATCACATATCTTATGAACTGCCTATAGCCTCCCACTGAGCTGAGCTGAATGTAAACTTAAATATAGAGTCTCAGTAATAATTTTATATTATATATTTTGTTATATTGTTCTATTCATTAGTAGAACTGGCACCTGGGAATTTTGTTCATGTAATGTTTATGAGGGGTGTTGGGAGTGTAGGTATATATATATATATATATATATATATATATATATATATATATATATATATATATATATATATATAACCATTTTGAATTTTGTCAAACTAAATATTTATATTTTTAAACTTAATCCAGTTGTTCGAATCTCCTTAATAATATTTATATTTATATATGTTTTTTAACTTATATCTTGTGTTCACTCAATCTCTCATCATCCTCATCATCATTTGAGTTCTAATGTAAATCTTTGTAGCACCAGGCTGGAATGGTATTAATTTATGTGGTATCACCATCAGTGTTGTCTGTAGTGTTATAGATTTTGGGAATGGGCAAACAAGTTAGAGTTCATGATTGTTCATAACCTGTTTATCTCGGACCTGATTTGATTCAGGCTGCTTTTTCTCAGATTCTAAATCTGTTGTATGGACATACATTTGTGACCGGTACAATATATATTTAAAATATGCTAAAACTTTACTCTATAATAAATATTTTGTAATTTTGACTATCTTAAGCTTGACTTTTGAATATTTTAGCTTGTGTTTTTTTATTTAAAAGATAACGTTTTTTTATCACATAAAGTTTGTCATTTGTAAGAATTTATTGCTTTTAATTTCGATTTTGTAAAAATTTAAAAGAAAAAAAAGATAACCAAGATGGCTGATTAAAATCAACCCATTGTGAAGTTTTCTTCACATATTAAATATTTTGAAAAAGCTTGATTTTCATTAATCAAAATACTATCTTATCATAGTTTTTATGTTTATAATTTAAAGACTTTAATTAAAAGTTTTGCTAATGAAAGTGTTTGAACCTTATCTTTTTATATCTTACATTTAAATAAAATTGACTCTAATTTACTCACAAATTTAGTAATTCTCTCATCTGCCTGTGGGCAAATGAAGCAAATCATTACTGTAAGAGCTTGGGTGCTCTAAATAGAATAGATTAGAGATAGGGGAGTCTTAGTCAGAATCTTGGTCTGAATCTCAATCTTACAGTCTGACAGTATTTGTATTTCTCTTAGTTTTTAAATGTCCATTGAGTAGGTAACCAAACCATCTTTCCTTGGCTTCTCAGTCCTTCCTCTAGTATGATGCCATGAAAAAATTGTTGCTACAGAAAAAAAAGCCAAAGTGACTAAGATTGCTAAAGACCAAGCTAATCCCTGTAATCTAAAGTTCAAAGAATGAAACACCTAGCCATTATAACCTTGCTGAGGTAACAGTTCTATGCTTACCTATATATGTACTAATAATTAATGTGTTTTTGTTATATATTTGTATCTAAACTCTCCTTAAAACCTCCGTACAATCCTATCAAATACATACAAATACATGCTTACATCTATTTAAGTTTAAATCACACATTTTATTTAGTATGGAAAAATGGAATATTATAATTATTTCCTTTTTATTTTTATACGTAATTTATATGCCAAATCAAGTCAATTCCCCGAGCCTCTAATTTAGATTAACCTTTTAAATCTTCCCCACACTTTTGAAATATTTTAATTATGTTAAATTATTTGTTTTAAAGCCATTGCTTGCTTGGTTGGGAAATAGTTAAATAATATTTCTGTTTATAGGCAGATTATTATTATTTTAATACTGTCATACATATATATTTATTGAGTGTAAATTTAATTTTATCCAAGAATGCTATTGCTTGAATTCCAGATAAGATATTTTAAATAATAATGACCGTTTATTTTTATGATGTAATAATCATTTTTATGTAGTGGTATTAGTATTATAGTATTAAATAATGGTTATTGATACCAAATTATGTGGGACCTGTTTAGTAAAGGGAAATGTAATCATATGTAATTAAGGCATTTATATATTTTTAGATTTCAGTTATATAATTTGGTTTAGTATACAAGTCATGCTGTTACGCCTGATTAAAATTTTATATTTAGGCCATTAGTTTTTGACAACATTAAAGGACATATCATACATAAGCAGCATTTCCAGCATAAGTCAGCCATCATCCTTATTTGCTTTGTCATAACTTGAGAATAATTGGGAACTCCAAATCATTGATCTTTATTTATATATGTTTTTGCTGGCATTGAAAGTGCCCTAGGACACCTTTGGAAAAAGTAGCGGAAGTTTTGCATTGATAACCTACAATGACAATTGGTTTTCCCTACCTTTCTTTTTCTCTCCAGATATAGCCTGTCAGCAGAATGGGTGTACCATTTCTCTTATTCCCATTTAAATGATGAAGCATGTCTCAGCCAGAATTGACCACATCTTATATCCTTTTGTCTCATGCTGTTGTGAAGAAATGTAAAGTGCTAAAAAAATATTGCCTGCTATTTATGGATGCTCAGGATAGAAAGTCAATAATAATAGAAATGCGAATAAAATCCTAATAAGCCATCAGTACTAGCTGTGGACTAATTAAAGACGTGTTTTTTTTAAAAAAAATTACCAGTAACATAAATTTTGTATTAGTGTTTGATTCACTTTATATTATAATCAATGCAAAACACACACACACACACACACACATATATATATATATATATATATATATATTTGTGTGTGTGTGATTAAGGTTGTTTTAAAAATATATTATTAAATGTTACTATTAAAAATTTTGATTTATATTTTCGTATAATGGTGACTCATCTAGATCCCTAGATAAGATAATTTGACAATAGAGTTGGGTCGCTTTTGTACGAATCTCAAAGTAGAATAATAAAATGTTCAGTCATTTGTTTTATATATATATAGTATTTTATCTCAGTGAGAAACGGCAGAAGCGTAAGGGTTATTGTAAATTAGATTAATTGGTTTTTTTTATTTGTTATAAAAGAAATCGATAGATCGTACTCATTCAGCTTACTTAAAGAGCACCCCAAATATTTGAAACTTTTTTTTTGATTTCTCATTTTGTTTTTTCATCTAAATTATAATCACATATGCTTATATATGTAGTCATTTAATTAATGTGAAATGATTTGAAATAAACGTATGTATACTTTAAGTGAGAGATGAAGAGAATGTTTATATAATCAAGAAAGGTTGAAGAAGTTGCATTAACAAGGTGGCTAGATTTGGTTAGATAGAATTTGCATAGCATTTTATAAAGCCAATATTATTCATATATATAAAGGATGATATGAAAATCGATAATGTAAGGGAATTTCTTTTTAATCTACTAAGTTTTACCTCAATTTTGTCAGAGCTTTGTAACATTAGAATTTATATATCAGTATTTAATTTCAAGCTTTATTGTTTTAAACGGATTATTATTCCATCTTTATCTTTTGTGTGCTACATGGGGAGTCGGAAATACCTTTTGAATCATGTTTTAATTCTATTTCCATATTGGTGGGCTTATCTTACGGACGTCTCGGGATAAGACTCTGCAAATGTTTATATGTTAAACATGATGACTAGACTTATGCAATATGCTCCCGTTTCTGAACTCGTATCATGCTCTGCTAATAAGTTCATTTTACCCTACTACGGTTTAGGAACGGAGCCCTATCTAGCCTCATTTTGTATTACACTCCTCCTCATATAGAGAAATATCTCCAGAAAATTGCTTACCAAAAAGGAAAAAAAAATGAATCAAAGAATAACACATTTAGTTAATAAATTTGTTTTATTAAGCCTGACTATCTTCTATGCTCAAAGCACTAGACAGAAACCTGATGTTGTTAGTGATGTGAAAAAAGGAAAGGGAGTTCAAATTTCAGTTACAGGCTATGTTTTTATAATAGCTCAAAGAATATACATTTTAACTAGCATTTCCATATTTTTTTTGTTTCTCTGCCACTTCTGAGTGATTCCTTTGCTCTCTCTCTTCTATTGTCATTCATGCTATGACACATAAATGTAATGTAATTTGTGAACTAAAACTGAAGTTTACTGCTTATCTGTAGATATAGTCTGTCCATTGGTGCCCTCATGTAGACTGAGAGATGTTAGTGATAGCTTCTTTAGATATTAATTTTGTGATTTCTATTGTACATAATAAATGTCCTTTCTTCTTCTGTGAAGAATAAATCTTTTTGTAATATTAATACATCCACATATCACTTAGTATTACTTGTAAACTCTCCCTTGGGGTCTCATTTCTCCCTGACAAAGGCCGTACACAAAAAATAAATTCTAGTGAAGTTTGGGAAGTAAATCACTTGGTAACAATATGGAGAAGTATGTGAAGTTTGAACCCCCTCTACCTGCATTTCTTGGTTAAATTAAAGCAACTCTACATTTCATACTATTAAAATATTACATGTGGATTTGTAATTTTTTTTGTTTGATTAATAGATGATCATTTTCTGTTGTTTGAGATAATATATATTATCATTTTATGTAATTCATCAAGAAGGACTAATAGGTTTGTTGGTGGTGTAGTGTTTTTATGACGTAGTTTATAGTATGTAATATTACTTCTGTATTCAATATCCATTTTTTTATAGTAGCTAATAAAATATAAGTTTCTGAGAACAAAAATTTTGTTATTCTTGTACATAATATGATTCCTATTGTTTTTATGTAGTGTTACATGGTATGTATAATTTAAATCAAGAATGACCCTTATTTTTGCATAATCCGAGAGAGGAAAAGGGTCTAACTGAATTTGTTTTTGTAGTGAAGGGAGGGTGAGGAAAATACTAAATCTGTCAGTGATGACTATCTGCCATTATTGCAAGAAACATGATTATTTGGCAGACCATTTATTCAAAAATATAAATATTACATGTTAAAGTCTCCCATCAGAATGAGTGGTTGAGATAAGGGAACAAATAATAAATTTATTTTTGAGAATAATTTTGGTAATAGAGTTCTGGTTATTGCCATATACACAAACATTACATTTAAACTCATATTCTTATGTTTTATTGTGAGCATTATTGTATACATATCTATAAATAAAATTTTTAGTGATTTATATGAACGTGAATTAATAATTATTGCTCCTGTCACTGTTTAGGGTATGTATGTCAGTGTAATGATAGCTGAGAAACCCAAT
The DNA here is from genome assembly GCA_028023455.1 of Epiperipatus broadwayi. Classification (NCBI taxonomy): domain Eukaryota; kingdom Metazoa; phylum Onychophora; class Udeonychophora; order Euonychophora; family Peripatidae; genus Epiperipatus; species Epiperipatus broadwayi. The sequence continues at coordinate 61,746 of JAQFVV010007452.1, read as the reverse complement.
CTGTTCTGATAGTTAGAATGATCAGTTTGTGATCCACTTTTGATCTTTGTTTTTACTAATCCACACATATGTCATTGCATTATGTCCATCCATTTAATTTGTCAGTACTTTTTACCATCCCTTAATGTAATGTACACTTAGTTTTAGTTTCATTATGTATACTTTTATTTACTATACCTAGCCTTCATCTTTTAATGTTATGACATACAAAGCCTGTTAAAATTATATATCATCTAGAAACAGCAAGTTTCATTATGGGTAGCTGTGTTATATTTCTGTTGTGTGTATGATCAGTGACCTCTATTGTTCGTATCTATATCATTTTGTTTAATTTAGTGAGACATACTTATTTATTCCCAAGTGTCCATTATCATCCTCTGAGATAACAACAAAGTAGATTTTGACTGGAATATATGTTTTGGTTACTGTTTTAAATTGTTATAGCATTGCTGATGACTCTTAATTCTTACTGATTTCTTGTGATATGTTTTTTTTATATATGTTACATGTTTTTTCTGGTCAGTCAGGCTTTCTATTGCTTGATGCTTGATGATTAACCATATTATGTACTCCCAACATTCATGGGGTTAAAATGACCATTACTTCTGATGTTTTTTTTTCATTATATGTTCTATCAAATTATTTGTTGTTTGGATATTAATTGTATTTTTTTCATGTACAAAATGATTTCCATATCAGGTAATTTATTATTAGACTCTATAGAGGTATTAATCTTTTGACTTTCTTTTTTGTATGTCTGGGTGAAGGTGTTTTTATCAAGTAGTACTATTTGCACTGTACATTTGATTGCCAAATGACTGAAGAGTCTGCACTGAAAATACTGAGGCTTGATTCCTCAAATGAAAATAAGAAGCACATCCTCTTGATTTGTAACTAATCTGTATGCTTAGTTGATAGACCCTCTTGTGCAATTAAACTCTGTATTCATAACTATTTCCAAATATAGGTATTAGATTATATTTGCAGTATACTGGCTGCAGATTAATGAAGTAACTAAAAGGTTCCATATCCCTTTTAAGATTACCTACAGTGTAATTTAAATATGCATTTTTGAGCACTCCAGTAATGATGCTTTGTCTACGATCCCTTACTATGACAAATGGGTTCTTACTCAATCTTGTTATATTCCATTTAAATTGATTTCTTTGTTAATTATCAAAAATTTCTAAGTTGAGGTAATGATCATCAGGATTGTCTGCTACTTACAAGATGCTATCCTGTAATTTGCTTGAAGTAAGCACTTCATACAATAGTTACTTTGGAAAACTATATGGTGACCAGGTAATATCTGTAACAGCTAATATGTTTGATCGATCAATGACAAAAAAAATTAAAGAAATTCAATCATTTATAAAGAATAGTTGAATTAAATTTGATCAAAATATTTTCTCACATGTAATCTGTCCATTGTATAATTAGCTTTACTTTAGTTTCTGACATGTCACCCACCCCAAGATCAAAATTCAATATCGTTCAATGTAGTTTTATAGAATATGGATGTACTGTTTAGCTTCTTTTTCATTAAATATATACATTAGTAATGAAATCGCTCATCTTCACTAGTGATTTAGAAATGTTAGCATAAGTTATAGTAATCTATGAACGTACATTCTTAATGGAATCAGCCATATTGTCTATATTTGATTTAAGCAACAAATTGATTTTATTTTTGAGCGCTCTTAAGAAAATACTATTTATTATACAGAAACGTATTTTTAAAATTAACATTCCATGTTTGAATTTGTATAAGACAGAAAATTAATTTTATTTGTACTTTAATATGTATTGTGCACAATAACTTGGAGTCCATTCGGAAGCTTATGTTACTAAGTCAGTGCAAGCCTTATCAACTCTTTTTTCTATCTTTTTGTAGTTTATAGTTTGTTGACATAATAGGTAATTCAGAGACAGGTAGTTACTTTTTACAAAAAAAAAATCAAGTCAGATGTCATATGACTTAATAACAAAGATATGTATAGACAATGTGAATATAGTAATTTCAATGAATTTTGAAATCTCATTGAATTTTAAATACATATGCAAACATAAATATGCATTTGATATATCATTTGAATTAATTGAATAGTGCATTTAAACGTTCAGACGCTCAAAAAATTTGAAATAGTGCCAATGAGTTGTATTTTCAATGTTTACAATTATATTATATATCATATTCAATCTTATAACAAGCATCATATAAAATGCACTTATCAATGATTTTGTTTAATTAGTCACGTTTCAATTGAATTTTTAAATGTACCACGAGTCAGTCACATGTTTACTTTAGCATATAATTGTTATAACATAAAACTAATTAAACAACTCTAGATTGACATTCTGTATGCTAACTATTTTCTTTATACAATTATTACATTAAATATAAATTTATACAGACTTTTAAATTAACTCAAAAATGAGTTTTTTTTTTATTTTTTAATGTAAATTAGATGAATGAAGTTTATTTTCCAGATACGATTTTATTCTGTATTTATTTATTTTTATTAAAATGTAATAAAAATTAAATGCATCTTATTTTGAGATTTGCCTTAATCTTTATATATATGATAAACAAAAATGCAAGTTAAAAAACTTGCTAACGCTTGTATTTATGTCCACAGATGGCGTCCTACCAAGACTGCCAATCAAGCGTGTTTTGTTTACATAAACGTCAGAGTAGTTAGTATTCACTATCTCTAACTATAATTCCACTTTCAGATCATGATTTCAAGCTATTTGCTATCGTCAGTGAAAGACAGGAATAACGTCAGAGTAGTTAGTATTCACTATCTCTAACTATAATTCCACTTTCAGATCATGATTTCAAGCTATTTGCTATCGTCAGTGAAAGACAGGAAACTTTATTCCTGTCTTTCACTGACGATAGCAAATAGCTTGAAATCATGATCTGAAAGTGGAATTATAGTTAGAGATAGTGAATACTAACTACTCTGACGTTTATGTAAACAAAACACGCTTGATTGGCAGTCTTGGTAGGACGCCATCTGTGGACATATATATATATATATATGGCTGCAGAAAGAATTTTGCTATTAACTGATAGGAAACCCGTTGATTCCGCTTGGAGGCCTTAAAGGAACTGAGCAGGGCAAATTCCTAATGTCCACTCCATACGTTCCTGTCCTGGCAGCTGTTATTACTATGAGAATATTCACATATTATATGAAAATGGATGGGATGCTCACCAACACGCATTAGCCAGCATGGTGAGTTTATTGTCTTTTTAACTCTGAGTTTAAGAATATTTTTTTCAATATATACAATCATGACAGACAAAAAAAAATCATGGCCATTATTCCCATGAGGCTGTAAAGTCACCAACCAAGGCAGCGATTGGTGACCAAAAAAGGAGGATGCTAAAAATCCACTGATTGTAGAATCAGGCTGCCATTTGATGACACATTTTTACTTAGGTACTTACTTTTCAAAAAACTTTCAAGTGAAGGAAGATTGCAAGAGTTAGAATAAAAACTGTATTATATTAAATGCAACATTATTGGACTGTGCGAAGTCAGAAGAAAAAGTGAAGAAACAATTGATTTAAAAAGTGGCCATATACTCTACTATAAAAGCACAAATATTGTAAATACAAGTGGAGGAAGATTCATTATAAATAAAAAATGGAAGAATAATATTGTGGAGAATGATGGTGTATCAGACAGAGTGGCAAGATTAGTTTTACAACTTAATAGCAGATATCAAATACATATAATTCAGGTTTATGCCCCAACAAGTTCTCATAGTGATGAAGTTATAAAATATTTTTATATTGATATATAAATAGATTTTGATCAGAGTAAACAACATTTTAAAATTGTTATGGGAGATTTTACTGCTAGAATTGGTAAAGAAATTAAAGATGAAAATGCTGTATGTAATTAGAGGTATGGTAATAGGAATGAGAGAGGACATAGACTTGTGGAATTTGCAGAAAAAATAAAAACTTTATATTATGAATTCTTTTTTTTTTTTGAGAAAAATGTTAAAAGAAAATGGACATGGAAGCATCCAAATGATGGTACAACAGAATTGGATTATATTTTGACTATCAGAAATACATATTTCAAGATTGTAATGTTCTTAATAAATTTAACACAGGAAGTGATCATCGATTAGTAAGATGTAAGATACATGTTAATGCAAAACTAGAGAAACAAAAATTATTAAGAAAAACAATATTCCTAATCTTCAGAAACATTCTAATGAATTTAAATTAGAACTTACAAATAGGTTTCAAGTATTAGTAGATTCTGAACATGATTCAGATTTGAATGACATTAATAGGAAAATAAGTGATACACTTTTAAAAACTGCAACAAAGATAGCTGGTAGAAAAATGAAGCAATTGACCAATAAAATTTCTGCTCAGACTATAGAATTTATGAAGAAAAGAAGGAATATGAAGATATACAACAATAATGCATTAAAAAAATTGAATATCTCAAATTTTGTAAAATGGTGCGGAAAAGGGTTGAAAATGATATAAGAAAGTATAATTGTGAAATAGCAAGGAAAGTCTTAGAAAAGAATAAAAGTTATAGAGTGTAACACAACATTTTGGTATTGGTAGGAAATTTATATCTGCAAAAAGAAAAAAAATAATGGGATTATTACTAAAAAGAGAGATAACATCATGAAATGTGTAGAAGACATCTATCAAGAATTATATAGTAATAAAGAACAAGTGTCTCCTATCCTTACTATATCTTCCCAATTGCCCAGAATTTTGAATGAGGAAGTGAGGCATGCAATTTAATTTATGAAGAAAGGGAAGGCTCTAGCTAATGATGGAATTATAATTGATATATTAAAAAAAGCAGGTGAAGAAATAGAAACAATTTTAGCAAAATTATATACCAAATGTCTAAATGATAAAGATGTACTGGAAGATTGAGAGAATGCAGTATTAATATTAATATTTAAAAAAGGTGATAAAGAAGATATTAGAAATTACTGACCTATCAGACTTCTATCAGTTTTATACAAAATTTTTACTAACATAATTACAACTCCTTTAAAGCAAACACTGGATTTCCACCAACCAAGAGAACAAGCTGGGTTTAAAAGTGGTTTTCGTACAGTAGATCATATCCAGGTATTGAGAGAAATTATAGAAAGGACAAATGAATATGAGTTGCCATTATGCTTAGGATTTGTAGATTATAAACATTTCTTCAGTGATTAAATCAGTGGATCATCAAGGTGTAGATCCAGGATATTGTCATAATTTAAGGAATATTTATAAAAATACAACAGCAACAATTAGATTAAATAATGATAGTAGGAAAATCAACATTTAAAAGAGTGTAAGACAGAGTGAATCCATATCTCCAAAACTTTTTACAGCAATGCTGCAAGAAGTATTTTGTGGATTAATATGGGAAGCTAAAAGAGTGAAAGTAAATGGAGATTATTTAAGTCATTTAGATTTTGCAGATGATGTAGTTGTTTTTTGCAAATAATGCTTTAGAGCTACAGGAAATCTTGCAAGAGTTTTCACTTGAAAATAGAAACATAGGACTAAAGATAAATGTTAAAAAGACTAAAGTTATGTTTAATAGATTTTCTCAAAATATGAAAATAATGATTGATTATGATATGTTAGAAGAAGTTAACAGTTACAAACACCTTGTTCAGGTTATTAATACAGATGGAAATATAATGGATGAAATTAATCAAAGAATTAAACTTGTTTAGAGTGCTTTTGGTAGAAATAACTTGATACTAAAAGAAAATATGCCTATCTGTTTGAAAAAAAAGGTTTTTAATATATATGTATAGCCATTTCTTACTTATGGATCTGAGACTTGGACACTTAATAGAAGAACAATACAGAGACTTCACACCAATGAAAGAAGCATGGAGAGATGCATGTTGGGAGTAACAAGAAGGGATTGAAAACACAATGTATATGTAAGAGAACAAACAGGTATTACTGACCTCATAGAAAAAATTAAAATACTGAAGTGGAGTTAAGCTGGACATATTGTTAGAAGAGATGATATTATATGGACAATTGAAATTTTAAACTGGATTCCAAGAGATAGTAAAAGACCCAGAAAGAGATCACATGTGAGATAGGATGGATGAAATAAGAAAGTGTTGATAAAATGTGTGTAGAATTGTAGCTAAAGATAGGAAAAGATGGATTGAACTTGGAGAGACCTTCATCCGGCAGTGGATTGATAATTGTTGACTATATATATATATATATATATATATATATATATATATATATATATATATATATATATATATATATATATATATATATATATATATATATATCGTTGGCAGTATGACATTAGTGTATTACCATTATACTACTTTGTGATAAGTCTGAAGTAATCATGATTTATACCATCGTGAATTTCTGGGCCATGAAGGTTCATATAGAGAGAGAGAGAGAGATGTATGAAGGTGTTATGCTATTGATTCTATATGCGTTTCATTACAAATATCACAATGTACTGCTTCTGGCAAATATGTGTCAGATAAACAAGCTTTTATAAATAATAAATTATTTTCATTACTGAAAGTAAAGATGACCCAATTTAAAGATAGAAGTCTTACTTTGTTTTGCATTTACAAAATAATGTAAAATAATTTTTAAAATGTCAGGCATGATTAAAATTTTAAATGAACGATTCTTAATCGCCTCTTTTAATAGTAATTTTACTTCATTAGTAAATACACTTTTTCACTTTTACAAAAATATTTTTTCCTGCTTACTAACATAAATAGTTTCTCCACTGAATTGTATATTAAAAAAAAAAATAATTTATCAAATTAGTCAATCAGCATCTCTCTAAATAAAACTAATGAATGTCTTTTTATAAAACAGATATTTCCTGATACAGTTTATATTTTTGGTCCTATAATGATTAAGATCATTTTTCATACATAATTAAAAATTACTTTTTTCAAAATTTTTTTAATGGACTAAATAATGTTATATAAACATAAAATAAATTTTCTTTGTTTTAATTCACAAACATATTTATAGAGATGCATGCACTACATATAGAAAGGACATTACAATTGACAAATTTCATTACTCATTTTTATATTCAAATTCTTTATTACAAGTAAAAAAAACAACATAAAATGAAATAAATAAAAAGCTATGTAACACATGTAATCAATACTTTATAAACATTAGTCATGATAAAATGACATCATCATCATCATCATCATCATCATCATCATCATTATCAACCATTATAAATCCACTGCAGGATGAAGGTCTCTCCAAGTTTAATCCATCTTCTCTGATCTTTAGCTTCTCTTCTCCACATCACCCTTGCACACTTTCTTATTTCATCCATCCATCTCACATGTGGTCTCTTTCTAGGTCTTTTACAATCTCTTGGAATCCAGTTTAAAATTTCAATTGTCCATCTATTATCATCTCTTCTAACAATATGTTCAGCCCAACTCCACTTCAATCTTTTAATTTTTTCAATGAGGTCAGTAACACCTGTTTGTTCTCTTACCCATACATTGCATAATACAACACGATTAATATGTACTGAAGTTCAATAATTAGGGAAAACTAAATAAATTATATTTAGTGTTTCCAATATAACATAATAAATCACCAAAACTTTGTGTAGTTAGTAACACATTTAGACCTGTTCTCCAATCTCAATTATATCTGTCATTTACAAACAAAAGAAAAACTATGTTATGGAATATATATACTGTTAAAAACAAAACATTGTTTGATATAATAGTGTATGCTTTTAAATATGTCAATGTTGCATCATTCAGAAATAGCATGAGACAGATCTATTTCACTAGAGCACTAAATATGATCTGGAAATGGTTAACAAAGTAACAATGATAAATACAGAGCAAATAGAAAAAATTGCAAAATAATTATTCCAAAGTAGTCACAATATATTCTTATTGTTTAATTCCAATAGGTGAGTGTACAGTTAATCTGAAATATTTTTTTCCATTAATGCTTTATATGTTCGGAAATCAAATAGATGTATTTACTGATTTCTGTAAAAAATCCAGGACACTCTGATCTTTCACAAGGGTATAGTCCATGTGAAGCAATACCTAAGACAACACAACGACCATTAACTGTAATGACCAATGGACTTCCTGAATCCCCCTAATTAAATATATATATATATATAATGTACAAATGTAAATATTTAATATATATATATATATATATATATATATATATATATATATATATATATATATATATATATATATATATATATATATATATATATAACAAACTAACCAAAGGAAATACATATAAAAACAAAAAAGACTTATAAATCAATAAATAATATTATATTTCAACCAGTCCTCTGGTTGAAATATAATATTATTTATTGGATTTATAAGTCTTTTTTGTTTTAATATATATATATATATATATATATATATATATATATATATATATATATATGTGTGTGTGTGTGTGTGTGTGTGTGTGCGTGTGGGTGTGTGTGAAAGATTCCCAGAACATATAACTAGGGAAAAATTAAAATATAAAATGTTAATCACTCCTTCCAACACTATAGTTTCTCATTTCTGCTACTTTGTGAATAAAGACAAAGTTGAATTCAAACAATAAGCCCATAATTTAACATCTTGATCTTATACTGCAAAATTGGTAAATATATTGAAATACAGATTTACACAAATAAGGAGTAATAATAACAAGTCAGATGTCACATGACTTATATATAGCTTGCACTTACAAATATGTAAAATTAAGTGGGTGCTAATAGCTCTAAACAACCTTTTTTTTTTTATTTATGATAAATGCTAATACAAGAGAAGACATTCAAATCATTTTTATCTTGGATTGTCCCCATCCCCAGATCGGTTGTAAAATTAAAATTTGCTATAATCTTAAAATATTCATAAACAATTATTCTTAATACATGTTTGATTCATGTATACAAAAGAAAAAGTAATAGATTAATCATTTTAAACATTGTAATCTCCTAACCATAAATATTTCAAAAATAGTTTCAATGAATATCGTTAGCTGAAAACTGAAATATAAAAAGTCAATCACTGCTTCTATAATTCTACGTTTTTTTTTTTTTTTTCAATAATGTTACCTTGTGAATAAAGATTAAATCTGCATTTAACTGCATGACCTAAATATTAATGTTTTCATCTGCATGGAATTCGTGTATAATAACATGTAGAGTTATTTAACTGTGGATTTTACTTACATTAAAATAGCCATTCAAACAAACTGAAATTTAAGTTTGTAACAACCTTTAAATGGTAATAAATATTCCCTTTAATGCCTGTTTATTAAAAAAATAATAATATATTTGTCATTTTAAGCTTTGCAATCTCTTGAAGAGAAATATATAAAAAGTTGACCCTGCACATGTTATTAGTTGAAAATTTAATTAGAAAATGTCAGTCTACTCCCTACAATGCTATGTATTCACTAGGTAGGATTGATGTAAAATAATTTTAAGGAGGGTGATTGACATTTTATACCTGCAATTTAAGATCATGATATGCACAAGTTTTATTTTTATATGTTTTGTTGAACACAAAGTTTAAATTTACTTATGTATTAGTCTAATATTATGTAAATCAAAGTTAATATTATTTATTAATGTAAATTCTATACTCCTTATTTAAAAAAATATATATATATTTTAATTTACATAATAAGTTTGTAAGACCAAGATATTAATTAATTTATGATTGTCATTTTACTTCAAGAATTTTTTTTTTCCTGAAATAACATTATTGGGTTTTCTATGATGGTCCCCATCCCCAGACCGTTTTTGAGCTATGGCTCTCATCAGTGAGGAGTTATGACATAAGATTCAAAATATCAACTCAAGCCAAACTTTTATCTAATTCTTAAATATTAAGAAAAGATCCAAATGTTCAGACACCTACATGTATTCAAACTCAGCTCTTTAACCAAAGAAACTATATGAGCCTCAGATAAATTCAGAGATCCCATATATTAGTAGGCTTAGCAATTTAATGTAGCCAAAGCCCTAATAGCAAAATTATAATAGTAAAAATCAGTCATATTTCACATGACCTATATAGCTTATATTACCAATATGTAATATATAAAGAGCCTGCTACTAGCTCTAAACAAGCTTAATTTTGTTTTTATGATAAATGCTACAAGAAAAAATACATGAAGCCCTTATCTATGATGGTCCCCTCCCCAGACCGGTTTCGAGCTATGGCTCTCATATATATATATATATATATATATATATATATATATATATATATATATATATATATATATTAAAGCATGTATATCTGTGTACAGATATGCCTTCTTCATGTTTATGTACATCAACCTATATCCTATAGTATATGTATAATTTATTATTAAAGCCTGCACTCATTAGTAATAGGTGAATGTGTGCATGTACAAAATTGCATCATTTTTCTTAGAGTGAAATTCGATCATTTAAATCAAGGGATTGCATTTTAGTAAAATTACTTTTTTTGCAAAAATTAAAATCAATTAATTTTACACAAGGGGAGAGAGGTAGAAGCCATTAAAGAAGGGAATGTAAGTGCCATAGTTGTGTATCTACACATTCCATCACCTAAAATAGTTGCAGTTTGACACCTTTACATCCTGTGCATATTTCAAGTTATTGTCATGAAAAATAAAGTACAATGCTCGGGAAACCAAATTGATTGCAGAATGTTATGAGGAAATGAAGAATTGATGTATAACAATTAGTGTAATCGGTTTGAAATCCATTATTTTTACTGACAAGATAAACCTCAGGCATAACACAAGATATAAAAACATCAAATTTTAATGTTGTTCATTACTTCTGCCATTATTATTTTCATTCTCCCTGTTACTATGCAAAAATCATTTATTACTATTATAAACTTATTTAAAAATTTAAAATATAATTGTTACACTGCCCAAGAAGAAGAATACTAATACCATATGTTAATTAAATCTACCAACATGTAGTAGTGAGCTTTAGATTAGTCAACATCATCAGTGAAGTGGCATTGTGAAGATTCATTCCATTGTGTTTCAAACAATACCCTACCATTAAAACGCAAACCTGAAGAGGAATCAATCTACACATCCTGAGTAATCCCAAAGTCAGCACTGAGTGTTGGTAAAAATTTTTTTAATTAATCCACATTTCATAACTATAAATTAACTGTACATAATATTAACCATTCTTTAAAATTAATTTTGTAAATTATGTATTTTTATATTATTTATGTCAAATCTGTTGGCTTAATTTTTTAACAATTTAAAAATATAGATTTTACAATTTATTTGCATATATTACCTTGAATGATGAGGGGAAAAAAAATAATTAAGTAAACATGTTTAAGTGTTCCCTGCTCTTAAAAGTCCCAAGGGATAAAGCACAGTGAAATCGCCAGGCTCAAACTTTAACATGTACCCCCCCCCCACATCATGACAAGGGAGTTATTTAAGTTTTCAGAATTATGTATAAAAATCAATGAAGGTTAGGGAGAATATTTTTATTAAGTTGAAGTTTTAAATCATTTTGTCATTTTTTATTGCACTCCTAACCTAAGTATTACAAAATAATATTATTATATGCATATATTAAATATAATATAGATTTACTTCACATAGCAGGAATGAATAAAGCTTTGATAAAATAAATGTTTATATAATAAAACTGTTGCAAACATTGTAATATCTATAAGTTAATGTTTATTTGTAAGAAGTATCATAATTAATATTTTCTGAAATATATTGCCTTACATATCAAGGTAATATAGTATTTGCATAAAGCCAATCCACAATTCACATACAACTATAATAAATAATGAATTGCATATCAGTTCATTCCCTTAGTAAATAATTCTCCCCAAGACTTAAACGTTATTTGATTATTATGTTCTTAGATTTAAAAATACTAAAATAGAGATTAGCACAGTCTTTAATTTAACTCACATCTCTCCACTCCATCTTATAACACATACACTTGAAAACATATTTGTTGAGAATATAAATAATCAGTAACATTGGTAGTTCATGCTAAACCAGCAATCATCAGTAGGTCCAGATTATCATCTCTACACATAAATGCCTAATTGCTCAGATCTATATTAAGAAAGCCAATCTTCACACTTTGATGGACATGCTTAAACCCACTCCACACTCCAACTCTTCAGTCATCAATCCAAATAAAAATCTAATGATAAATGGCTGGTTGAAGAGTTTGAGTGAATTGAAAGCTGTCCATTAAATTGTGAAGATTTATTATAATAATTTATATCTGAACACTTATTTCATATATGTATAGAGTTGATAATCTGGTCCAACTGATGATTTCTGGTTTACAATGAATACACTTATTTGGTAATTATTTATCTTCTCAACCTATATGTTTTGAAGTGTATCAATGTTATGAGATGGAGTGGAAAGTGGTGCGTCATGTTTTGTTTGTATAATTAATTTGCCATATATATATATATATATATATATATATATATATATATATATATATATATATATATATATATATATATATATATTAAATTCTTTCTTTATATATACACCTGGGTCTGATTTTATGTGGTAGATAGGTTCCTCAGAAAATGCGCACAAAAGGAATTGCACAAAAATAGACTTAACTTATCTTGAAAAATGGAAGATAGGTACTGTAATTTTCCAAAAATCATATAAAAGCAAAGAAACAAGTAAAATTACTTTAAAATTTGCATAAAAAATTAAGGAAATAAACTATGACTAATAAAAAAAATTCAAACATGAAAAAAAAGATAGAAGACAAACTTTTTTTTACTTTTTTTGTTAACTACAGTATTTAATTTTATTCAAAACAACATTTTTATGTGTAATTTAGATTTTGTTCATACATATATGATATTTTAATCATTATTGATATTAGAGACATCAGATTTGTCATGTAATGATGTGATGTTATGTACTGTATCTTCTTCTTTAATGATGTCAAGAATCTCTCAGCAATTATGCCCAGAGAAACTTGTTAGCTACTTTTTTTTACATTCCCCAGTCTAAGTTTTCCCTAATTCTGCTCCATCAAATTTCCATAACATAATCTCTGTCAAATCTATGGTCTTTATATCTAAATCCCAATAAATTGCACTTATAGTGGATTCAGCCAAACTAAAACATTTTCCAATCGCTGTTGATCCCTCTCATTTCGCTAAGCGATCTAAAATTGAAATTTTTGTTTCCAAAGAAATTCACTTTCTGTTTTTCTCTCTCCATTAGGGTAAACAAAAAGTTTAAAATAAAAATAAGAACTTAGTCTTATGACAATAAAAAGACATCTGCTCACCGCAGTTGGGCAAAATTTATTTAAAACTAATAAAAATTGAATTCTTTTTTTGTCTTTAATTTTTTACTTTTCAATTCCATTCAAAAATCAAATTTCATTATTTCATGATCACATTAATTTCAGATCACATTACATAATTTTTAAATTGTTAATTACAATTAAAAATTAGATTTTAATTTTTAATTGTCACAATTAATTGTGCCCAATGCTGTTACTCATCTTTTAAACATAAATTTGGGTACACTAAATGATTACTTGATTACATACTCTTTTTTTAAATAATAAAAATAGAATGTGATTTAAAATTTAAAATCAACAATATGCATAATGTAGGCTACTATAACGTTTGAACAGATTTACATTATAATCATGTAAAATTTAATGTGTGTATATAAAATGAATAACTCCTGATTTTAAGTGAATTCTAAACTTCTTTATTGCATAAAATATATTACATTACTATTATAAAGTGCTGAAAATATTGAAATTATTAGATGGAAGTCAAACTCCGATAATGCTCTATTACTTTAAATATGATGAGAAAAATGCAAAATTTTTAATATTTAAAGTAATAGTGCATTATCGGAGTTTGACTTCTGATCTAATAATCTTTGTCACATAAAATAAATATGCATACAAGGATATTAAGAAGAAACACAAATTGCATTAAATAAATCTGCATAAAATGAGACCCGAGTGCATGAGGGTGATTTTATTTACAGATCTTTTTCAATTTTATTTGAAAGTGAAATAACGGCATATATGTACACTTTTACAATATATATATATATTGTAACGGTGTACATATATTTATTTATTTCACTTTATAACTTAGTTCTCTATTATTATTAATTATAATAAGAAAATACAACAACTGAGATT
>JAQFVV010007452.1:0-45000 GCA_028023455.1 Epiperipatus broadwayi | reverse complement strand
TGGTAAACACCCATAACAATTTTCAAAATAGTTGCAAGAAACTATTATAAAATAATTCATTGTAATGTTCAATTGTACATATAATGAAGTAATTTGGTCGAAATGTGTTTGATAACAGTAATGGTTCTGATTGCTAAAACATAAAGAACTTTTACATGTGTAATGCGCAAAACAGTTAGTTTTGTGTCTTGTTCTTTATAAAATATTTTTTTTACAATTTTAATTCAAAATTTTATAAAAGCTGAAAGATTCTATTGAAAAGCTCTTTTATTTTTCAGGAAGAGAATAGTAAATGTTATTAATGTAGTTAAAACGATTTCAGAAACACATTTTTAAAAATAAAGGAATTGGAATTTGTTTTGTGAATATAAAAACATAATAGAATATTCTGAAATGAAGTGATGAACATCATACAAGTGAGGAATATTTTGGAAAGAGATAGAGAAAGAGAGATTGATTTTGATATCTATATTTGGACAAAAGATATGAACAAGATTGGATGTTAACTAGACTGAAAAATTGAATATATAAACTAGACTTTTGTATACCACAATTTGCTCTTAAATATGTATTTATAAGGCTATCTAGATAAATATTTAAACGATGCAAAAACTAATAATGGAGATATAATAACATGTATAAGATTGGCTAATGATATGATTTACCTCAGAAGATAAAAGTAATCTTCAGAATGTGTTGAACCATTAGGATAAGAAAAAAATATTAAAGAGATAATATTCTTGAAAAAAGAGATTGATTTACATATTTTCATAAAAACATAATAATGAGGAAAGATGCTATATATATATATATATATATATATATATATATATATATATATATATATATATATATATATATATATATACATTGTCAAAGGAGGCATGTATTATGGTGGACAAATTACTTTTTGGACAATTGAACCAGGAAAAATAATATAGTAGAGATTATATATGAAATTCGCTAATGTATGATTGAGGAAATGTGTCAAAAATCAAAAACATATTGAAAAATGAAGTTTAGAAAACTCTAAAAAATATTTTCATTGAAAAAATTAGCCATAGATATATAAACACGATTGGGATATGAAATGGTGAATGAAAAAAAATATAAACATTCGCTGTACTCGATGATATAAAACATGAGAAGATAACTGTGGAAGTGAAAATCTAAACGATAAAAATAATACAATAAACAAATGAGTGAATAACAATTTACATCGTCCGTTTGACCTGACCATAAGTCATAACACTTTTGAATGATTGATATGTAAATGCAAATATAAATGCGATCATAAATTAGTTAAATTCCATATCATTAACAAATCAAGTAAAATTTTATTTAATGATATTTTAATCAAAATATAATATTTCTATTACAACAGTTGATTAAATTATGTATTTATCAATGCACGCAGCAGCACAGCTAAGTCATAATACAACCATCCAAAAATGGAGATATTGATATTAAGGTCTCTCACTATATATTCATATACTGAGAATTATTGCTCATCCATTAAGAGAGATAGGTGTATCTATTATATCAAACTCGATTTTTTTGTTATTAACTCAATGCTTTCCAACAATATCACTCTCACTCATAACAGAAATTGAATTATTTATGTGTTTAACATCTTTAAACACAATGGTTTATCAGTATCTCAATATATTTTAAAGTTTTTAGTAGATCATTTGTTATATTTAAAATTAAGTATTGCATCAATTTTTGTAAACACATGTGAAAATAAAATGATGTTTGTCATTGTATGTATTGTTTAATAATGAGAGTAATAATAATTAATTTGCTTAACATTTACCCAGGCTGTCATTTGACATTTAAATAGCATAATTGACTGTTCCAACTTTCAATAAGTACATTAAAGTAGACTAATTGCTTTCATGGATGAAATTAAACATACTCATTTACTCGAACAAAGGAAAGCTTAATAATGAAAATGCAAATCAGATATGAATAAAAGTAAACGTTCCTATCATTTAATTTGTATGAAATATCATATTTAAATATTTTTTCATTAAATCAAATTGAGATAAAAATTACAAAACCGATATGAAATAAACAAAAAACAAAACACATTTTATCTGAGATATTTACTTACTATACATATATTCCATCCAGGCTGATAAGGATATCCAGCACAAAACTCATCTTCCCGGACCTTAAAAATCGGTCTCCTAAAACCATAATAATTGTACATTTCGTCTGCTAAACCAATACAGATTTCATGTTTGATTATTGGAAATGTAAGAGTTTGAAAATATCGTTCTCTTTCAAAATCATCTGAAAAGAAATGAAAATCAATAAAAAAAATTATAAAACCACATCGCAGTTTTGCAATATATTCCATGACAAGTCAAGTATTATTTGTCAAAAAAATAAAATAAATTTAACACTTACATATGCATATGCATTGATAATATACTTAAATATATATATATATATATATATATATATATATATATATATATATATATATATATATATATATATATATATATATATATATATATATATATATATATATATATATATATATAAACTTATGTTCTCCAAATCCTAAACTAATGTCTAGACAAGTTCTAAAACAAAATGCTTAGTTTAATTTCTTGGACTCTATATAATATCAAAATGGGTTAGGCAATTATTGCTGACTAAATATTATCAATGCTAAAAAAATGACAAGAAATTAATGGGTCAACTTTTTTATGTAATTAATATCAAAACAATCACTCATAAAATTTAACAATTAGCTGACTTGTTTAAAAAATCAATTAGCTGATTTTTTTTTATTTACTGTACTTTTGATAAAATACATACATTTATTATTTTAAATCATTTGGATACAGTTCAAACTATATTTACGCAAATATAAATTTTATTTTTCTACTATTAACCTCCTCGTTCGACTTTTTGTAGAAGAGAAAAAATATATCATTTTAGATATTTACATGAAATTTTAAATGTAATCTAAAATATGGCAATGATTAATTATATAATAAAAATATTGATTATATAACATTATATACTTATATATTTTTGCAAACTACTAATTTTCTTTTGTAGCGTTTTCGATTATGTAATCAAAACGCTACAAAAGAATTTAAACTATAATATTAGAATTACAGTTAAAAATTTATATATATATTGTAGATATATATATATATATATATATATATATATGTATATATATATATATATAGTATTCAATCATTTAAAAAAAAAAAAAAAAAATTTTATTCTTTTATACATACAGAGATTTATATGTATAGATTTATTATTATGAATAAGCAGTTCTTTTTGTGATTTATTATATAATATTTTTTATTATTAAATAATATGTGTTAAATTTATTTAACTTTCATTTTGTTAAAATAGAGTAAATCAGAAAGGTGTAAAATTGTTAGATTAGGAGATAAAAATTGTACACGTGTGAAACAATGAATAGATCTGTACAAACACAAAGATGCTTTTACACTTATTTCTGATTGCTATGGATGGCCAGCTTTGTTGTTATCTGTATCTTAAGATTATTTTTACAAAAGAGGTGCTTTGATGTAGATAACGATAGCATCAATTTTAAGTCAAACTTGTGAAGCTTTGATTTTTTTTTTAAGATAAAGATTTCCAGATGTTTTTTTTTTCCTTTGGTTGAAATTCACGATATAAATGATTAAAACAATTTTTTTAGGCAGTCAGTCATAAATTTTTTTAGAGAGATGATCGGTCAGTCATAATTTTTTTTAGAGTGAGAGTCACTTAAATTATGATTATTATTTTGAGACTCAACTCAGTCGGTCCTTCCTTGTTATTATTCTTAAGCAGAAATGAAAGCGGGGATTTTTTTTTTAAAAGAGAGTGAACGCTTTAATTTTTTTTTTCTCACTCTTTGAAAGTTGAAAAAAAAAGAGCAAATGAAATGTGCGTTGATATAAAGCAATTTTCAGCAATATAAAAGAAGAGGAAAATGGAACAAGATTGAATTTATTATAAGTTAGTAATAATTATAAAAATGATATTAACATATTTGGTTATGCAAAATACAATGCCTCTGCATTGCTAAACCATTTTTTCTGCTTCCTGATTAATACAGAATGAGTCAAAATCGCTGATCTGTCTTTGAAATCATGTATCCAGTAATAACCAACAAAATTATAGATTTTGAAGCCAACCACACAAGCTATATGGAATGCTTTGTTCCTAGTTCTTGGCTTATTAAAAGCTCATTACCTTCCAATGAATGGAGAAGAGGAAATAGAAGAAAAAGAAAATTTATAACATCCACGTAGAACCAAGTTTGAAGCCATAAATCAAATTTTTGTTGATTTACCTCAATCATCTAAAGTGTCGACAGCAATTATTTTTTTAAAGAAGAGAAACAAGCAAATCCACCGGTACCTACTTATTCAAAGTACTTATAATAACTTTTTTTTTAAATGGTAGAAGGAAGCCAATCAACAGTGAATAATAATGGAATTGAAGAAACAAGAAAGTCAATTGATTCAGCATTATCTTAAAAGTATCTGCAATAACTTTCTTTTTTTTTTTTGTTGTTGTTGTTGTTGGTGAGCAAAGAAAAGCAGTCTAAAATTCAAATTCAGGACATTAATAAGAAGTAAAAAGTAGACGGGTAAATATGAACTTTCTTTAACCGATTTTATTCTTTTACTTATTAAAAGTAAACCTTAATTTACTGGTCAAAGTAATTTTCTTTTTTGATACAGAAACATTAAAGACTTGTTTATCTATAGTTATTTGCAATATCTCACAACATAGCACAAACATAGTTTAAATCTTTAAACTTAAATTTTTCATTATTTTTTTTTTATTATATATTGTAATGTTGAAATGTTTTTTTTTAATTGTTCTTCAGATGTTAATGATAGTGAGCAACCTATAGATATATGCATTTATAATGTTTTTTATTTTTATTTTATCTTGTTGCATATTAAAGGATTAATATATGTATTTTATTTTATTTCGCTATAAGGTTGCAAAAGAAAAAGATATTTTTATATATGTAATTTTTGGGTATACATTTTAAACATATATGTTAACATTACCGAATGCGTGAATGTGTAACTGCTTACCCAAACACATCAAAGAATAGGTTATATATGATTACTTTAAAATGGTAAATTAAAAAGTAGGGCATTACATTTGAATGGAAAGGAAATGACATATACAAGTTACACCTGAAATTTAATTTATGATATGATAAGTAAGAAAATTCTTAAATAAGCATTTATAGAATATGTATTTTTTTTTTTAATATTGATTTAAGTCAGCTTATTTTGAGATATCAAGAAAGATGACAAACCTATATATTAAGTTTATTTGCTTATACTTACATAAATTTTTTTTATTAATTTTATATAAATTTTTATATTAATAAACCATTTATTTAATTGTCGATTTGACTTTAAAGAAGGAAAGAAAGAGTAGTAGTGTTAATAAAATATAATTATATATCATAATTGGTTTCCGAGTTATTATTAAGAATATTGTGTTTTTTTGTTTTTTTTTTTTTGTCTTAATTCTATCACTTTAATTCATTATCATTGCTCGCAGTTATTAAGTATTACTATTCATATATATTGAGCAATCACTTACAAATATTAAGCGTCCGCAAAATAATAGGTAAACTAGAATGTTGATATTTAAATATTTAAGGATTATGCTTTAGAATAACCAAATTTTGATAATTATAGTTCAACATAGAAAGCTAAAATTGTGTTGTGTCCATGAATTTAGATCATCCTCATCAAAGATGGATATCATGTTATTAGTTAAAAATGTTTCAAATAATACTATATAAAAGTTATGATCGCCATCAATCATCATTAATAAATTATAATCATTAAATTTAATGTTTAGCATAATGAATATATTTTAGTAAATAGGGGTTTATATAAAATTGAATATTATGCAAAGAGATTCATGGTGATCAATCATCACCATTAGTATTATTAAATCCCAGTATGAAATAGGATAATTTTAATAGATGCCTATAAGTTTATAAAGATGAATTTATTGTTGTGAGTTTATTGATAAGCCATGGCTGGTATCATCATCACTATTATAATCATTATTATGATATCACTATTATTATCATTATTATGATATTATTATCATCATCATCATTATTACCTTTATTGTGATAAATAATCTAGTTAAATGGCCATCAATATCAATAATGGTCTTCACATGCTTGTTTGGAAGCCATTAATAGGATTATACATGTCTGTTCATCAATATACGCTAATGAGCTAGCAATCTCTATAAGAATCTTTGATCTATAGTATAAACTTTGGTAATATTGGGATCTTGTAATTTTATCAATATAGATAAAATGTAAGAATGTCATTTTTGTTCAATAGTCATCCAAGTCATGTGTAATAAATATGTACTGAATGAGTTTGAACTCAAGTACACTATAAATAGATACTTATCTAGATTGAAAGCAATCTAGTGGCGCTCATGGGAAAACACATGTACTTAGCTAAACTGAATAAAGAGTGATACCATCCCTTTCCAACTTCATAATATTAGTTTTATAAAATATATTTTTTTATAAGTTGTCATGAATAGCACCAGTGTGTGCATATGACCATGAATGGTCTTATATATTTGGAAAGAAGGATAGGAAGGATTCTTTGTTAGAAGAACCTAGTATTGGAGATAAGCATAAGGCACTCCAGGAATCTCACAGTGGGTACTTTTATTCAGTTGCTATATTTAATATTATTTTATTAGATGACAATGGCCAGTATGTTTTATTGTTCAGATGACTGCCCCGATATATAAATAAATACCAAGAATCTTTAATGCTGATATTTTCTTTGTCTATGCTATGATGAATTGAAATAGCTACAAATTATAATTACAAATACATATTTATATTAATTGATAAATATTGTTATAAATGGCAATTGATTGATAAAAAATTGTTACAATATATATATGTGTGTGTGTTTTCTTTATCAATATTTCAAATTGATTTATGTAAGGGATTTTTGAAAGTACTAACAAAATTCTTTCTCATATAATTATATAATCCATAAGTTGATTGAAAAATAAAAGACTATATTCGTATACTATTTTTATCTATTTTTTATCGTTTAGATCATTTATTCTTTTTGCAATAATGTTAATCTATTAATATTAAAAAAAGTTTGTAAAATCATAAAATCTTATTCCATATCTCAATAAAGATTCGCATAAATGTAATCATTTCACAATAATAATATTTAAAAATACATATCTTTGACTTTGTACAACATAGTTATAAAATATCTAAATTTATTAATATGCTTATATGATGTTTCCAAAATATTTTGTCATATGTCATCGTTCCAAGGTATCTATTTTTTTTTTACTTGTTCTATTGTTATACATTTTTTCATTATATATTACATTGTTGTCAAATAAACACTCATGAGAATATAGATGTATATCAATAATTCTATATTTTATGTGAGGAGATCATATTAACATACATGTTATTTTTTTCTTCATTTATATACATTTTTCTCTTAAGGAAATAAAAGACAAATTTGTTGAGACTTTTTTGACATTTTTCAATTGAGACATCAATATTGCTATTTATATTTATAATAACAGTATCATTTGCATCTTGATATATTGATTCATTAATATTAGTATTTCTTAGATTATTTCTAAAAAAACAAAAAAAACAACAATACACTAAGTATAGAACCCTGAAGAATCCCATATATTTATTTTGCTCATTACTCAACATTTGATATTTTGCTACAATATAATTATCATTTAAGTATTTGTTTAAAAATAATACTGAACAGTTTTTCCCTTTATCATTTTGTAAACTGCATTTCTATTTAGTAACGTCAATAATGTCAAAAGCCTTAAAAATGTAAAATATTTACAGTTACATATTTTTACCATGTAATGTACTATTAATTTTATCTGCAAAATTATTTAATGACATATCTGTGTGTCTTCCTTCTATAAGTCCACATTGTTTTCATTTGTTATTTTTATAATTATTAGATAAATATATTTTTCTATTATTTTAGCAATTGACAGAAGAATGTAATATAGCTCTATATTAGTTAGAATTATTTTTAACAAATAGATGTATAAATTAGTCTTACTCTATATGGTTTTAATAAAGGGGAAACTCACTACTTTGTATTATTTTATTAATCATATAAATTATAATGCCCGATAAAACATCAATATAACTTTTTGTGTCTACCATTCTGAATATATCTATACCTGGGCTTATATCATGTCTAAATGCTTCATATGACTTTTTTCATTTAAATTTGGCATAAATATTAATTTTGGATGACTATTATATATTTTCAACATAGGACAAACGTGATCAATTTGTCTCAGTTTGTTAATTCTTTTTTAGAAATATATTATTTAGATAACAGATGTGACTTGTTTTATGTGGTAGATAGAGCCAACAGAAAATGCACATTAAAATATAGACTTACCATACCTTGAAAAATGTGGGATAGTTTCCAAAATTCTCAAACATCATATAAAAGCAAAGCAATAACATAAAATTACTTTAAATTTGCAGAAAAACAGAAAAAAAAATGTCTAATAAAAAATGTCAAATATTTGAAAAAACATGATACAAGATAAACTTATTTTTTCCATTTTTATTAACTATTTAATTTTATTCAAAACAATATTTTATGTGTAATTTCTTTTTCATTTTTCATACATATTTTAATCATTACTGCTATTTGACAATATGAAGTTTATTTGTGAACTAGTAAGACATCAGACTTGTCACAAGAGGAAATACAATCATCATCAACTTCACTCTTGTGCTGTGTTAATGATATTCTGTCAACAATGTAATCAGTAATTAAACATTGAGACAAATATTTTACTAACTGTTTATGAAGCTTGTGATATCCAGTGCAATGTCTAGCTGTTAAAGAATGTGCTTTCATGCAACTATATATATATATATATATATATATATATATATATATATATATATATATATATATATATATATATATATATATATATATATATATATATATATATTTCTTTGATTTTAAAAAAAAAAATCGTTTTTTTATATATGTATAGATTTGTTTGTTGTGTTATATACAGTTAATAAACACTGGTTATTAATAAGAAGTATTAAAGAGAGAATGTTGCAATAAATAATATTTATTATATTATTCTCTTATTTTAAATAAGGTATTCAATTATTTAGCTCTATTTTTTAAAAGGTAAAACAGACTGGAAAAGAAGGTGTAAAAAACAATCAGTAGATTAATAGATAAACTATACACACATGTGAAAGAACGAAAAATAGTACAGATGTGTGAATATAAAAATATTTTTTACACAAATTCTTATTGACTATAGACTACAAGCTTTATTGTCTTGTGTTATCTGGATCTTAGATGTCCAGAGAAGAAGGAAATGCTTTGGCCAAATAAATATAGTTATTTATCTTTTTATTAATTGCTAAGGACTATCAACTGGTGAAAATTTGATTGCTATCTCCAAAATGACAGCTATTGGTAGGAGGAAATTTTTTTAATCCAAAATATGAAATTAAAAGAGTGGCACAATATTAATAAAGGCAATTTTTTTTAACTTTAAAAAGATGGGCAGTTAAAAGTTAAAGTTTTTTGGCAGTAAATGGCAGTTAGCAGCAGGATTTTAAGAATGGGTCTATGTTTGTGAAAGATTAATTTGTTGCTGTGCGTTCATTATTAATCTGTGGATGGTATCATCATCATCATCATCATTACTATTATATTACAATGAATAATTAACTTAAATAACTAGGTTTAATGGCCATATGTCCAAGTAATGGTCTTCACTATATTTATTTGTAAGCCATTAGTAAGTGCATCCATGCATCTGTTCATCAATATACGTAAACCGAGCTGGTTATATCTATGAGAGTATTGGATATATAATTTTTATGGTATTGGGATCTTATAATTCTATTGACACAGACAAAAGATAAAATGCCATTATTTATTATAGTCAACCAATTCATGTGTAGTAAAGAATGTACCAATTGGGTTTGAACCCAGTACACTATGGATAGATGATATTTATCTCGGTTTAAAATAATCTAGTGGCATCTGGGGAAAACTCATGTATGTATCTAATCTTAATAAAAGTGAATTAGTTCCTTTTCCAACTTGATAGTATTAAATTTATATTATATTTTTATAAGTTGTTATAAATAGGGTCAGTGTGTGTGTGTGTGTGCCCATGGATGGTCTTATATATGTGGAAAAAGTAACAGGAAGGATTTTTTGTTGAATGAAACTATTATTGGAGATAATTTTAATGCACACCATGGACTTAACTTTAATTTTATTCAGTTGTTATAAGTAATATTGGTTTATCTGATGACAATAGCAGGTGTATGCTGTTGTTTAAAATGACTTCCCAATATCGAAATATTTTAAATCTTAAAGATGACAGTGATTAATTTTTAATTATTAATTTGTGTGTTGAGAAATGTATCATTTATTTATTTCATTACTAGAGTGACTGGCTTAATGTTTATGATAGTTGCAAATGGGCTATGGTGTTATATTTAATTAGTTACGATTGGACACCAACTAAAATATGATATATATTTCTATATTCTTATTCATAGATTAGCGTCTTCCTTATTTAATTATAAATTGTATATCAGCTATCATAGTAAATTAATTTTTTTATTCGGTTACAAATGGTGCAACAATTAGGGCTCGAATTAAGCTAATAAGGGCTTGAAGCACACACCATACCCGAGAAATGTGTAGTATAGAATGATGACAGATGTATAGTTTTTAATAAAGGAATTTTTTGTGTAATTTTTTTATATATAGAAATATTTGACCTTATGTTTAAATGATGATGATTACTATTATTGCATTTTTTGTTGATGATAAATAAATACAGTCATAAAACAGCATAGTTTCAATTTTTAAATCATATAGATATCACAACTTATAGTAAGTGTTAAAGTTAATAGCATTTTTTATTATATTTTGCTTATCAATGAACTATAGCATTGCTGCCAGATAAGCATAGAAATATTGATAGCATTAAGTTATGGAGTAATAATTTCATGCATATTTGGAGAGTTATGTTATAGAAACTTTATGATTTTGAAGGTTGGATTGGTTATATGATTGTTGAAGTTTGATTGGTTATATTCCAATTTTTGATGATGGAGGAAGAATTTTTGCCATTGCCTTGAGGATGTGATGTATTCATGCTATTTGTGATTGATTAAACTCATTCACTGCTTCAACCCACATTATGATATCAGTTATTATTTATCATGAAGCAGTTAACAGTAATTCTGCCATGATTTTGCCTTTAAGACTCCCAGAGAGAGCATAGTTTTTTCTGATATATAAAATATTTGCCTCTAAGACTTTAAAGGTGAGCAAGGCAGTACATTATGAATTATGACTCCTAAGACTTGGAAGCTAGCAGGTCAGTGCAACAGTGTTTGAAGTAAACTATTATGGGTTGTAGAAGCTTAGAGTGATAGAATTGGGGTAATTATCTCAGCGTCCATGGAGCATTGTGTACTTTAGGTGTTGTGATTGAATTCTTTTATCTATTTCATGATTGTGAATTGCTAATCATTCTTTTGGCTGTCAGTATCTGGCAGATCTCTAGAGAGATAGCTGATTATATAACTTGGGGTATGAACTCTATTATAAATATATGCATATTTTATATAAATAATTTTTTGATTAATGTGTTAAATAAGGCATAGAAAAAATTATGTATTATAAAGGCATTTAAAAGTTAGATAAATGATGGTACAAACAAGGCACACTAATACATAAATAGCTTATTCTTAAATAAATGGTTTTTAAGTAAGGGCTGTGATCTTATGTAGTGATACTTTATCAATTCAGATGTGTGTAAAATAAATGATGATGGAAATTAGGTTAATATAAGGCACTTGAAATACAGATAGAGGATTGATGAGAATAATGGCTAATAACTAGTGGTTGGAAAATCTTTGGAGTATATGAGTGGATAGTGAAGGTGTTGACTCTGGATGTGTAGGATGTCAGAGATCAGAACAAAATAAAACAGAAATAAGGAATACGAATTTTTTTGTAAATTTATAAGCTAGTGTAGATAAGAGATTAATATGGAACAAGACAAAGAATTATTCATTGAAGGAATGGAGGAAGTAGAAAAGCAAGGCCATCCAGAATGGCTGCAAATTATAATGGCACAATTCAAAGCAATGTGTCAGAAATCGCAAGAGATAAAACAAGAGATGAAGCAAGAAATGAGCCAGTAATAACAAGAGATGGAACAAGAGATGTAATCATAACAGAAGAAATGAAGTGCCACTATGAAAGAGAAAGAGGAGAAATTCAATGGGTGACATAAATATTCCTACCAGAACCCAAATTGTTAGGACATTGAAATGGATCAAACAAAAATAATTGGACAAACCAGGAGCATCTGAATTCATAAGACACATAATTATTATTGGTTAACTGATAATGATTCTCATTCGCTTAAATATGAATGCAGTTATACGTCTGATCAAGTAAACAAAAAGGCTAAATGTTGAATGTGGAACTGATGAAAGAAGAATATCAGAAAGTACTGTAGCATTTCCTTCAGTGCAAATGGTAGATGGTGATGTTCTTATTGATATAGAGATAGAGTATTTTTATGATGCTATAAAGTTTTATTTCAGCTCTCCTCCTACATATGGTTTAAACTTTTTTTTAAATACACCCCTCAGAGAGTTAGTATAGTACTGAATTGTCTTACAGACACTCAACTGTGTGTGGGTTTAAAGCTTATAAGATGTGTCAAATAAATAAGTAATGTATTGCACATGGTCGCACATTCCTTTTGTCATTTTTTCTTTCAATGTGCCATCAGGGTAGTATATAGTATATGTATTTAAACTGAGATATTTTTATTGGGCCTGTGTATTGCATTGCAAACATGTGTTCTGTAATGAAGTTTTCTGCCCACTATAGTTCCAAAGGCATGCATACATATATTAGGTTAATAATCATCTATGTCAAAAATGTATTATCATTAAATCAAATAAATGAGATTGTTAAAAGTAACCAAATACCATAATATGGATTAATTAAAAAAATATCATGTAAGTCTGTGTCAATTGTAAAGTACAGAAAAGCATGACTAACAATAGTGCCAAGAAATGAAGCAATTCCTTTTGTCCAAATAGCCCAACAAGGTTTAATAATTGGAGCATGGGTTATAAGTCTGTGGAAATTTGAATGCACAACAAATCATGACAATTGTAAATTTTTGTTGTAGTGAAATGAAATTGGCTGAATCAACCTAAAATATTTGACAAGGAGTTAAACTCAATTTCATTGCCATATATGGCCCAGAGTAATGTAACCAGTTGGAGAAATAGCTGTACTAGAAAATTAAATACTTAGATAGTAGACATCAGGTTTCTTATGTTTGAGAATAATAAATAAAAATAACAATTAATGGATAAAATAAAAAAAATATTTTTTCCATACATATTTTTATCAGACTTTGTTGAAATAAATGTTTATAAAAATCTGCATATGATACAATGATAATTCTCAAACATCAAATATATTTATAAACATTTTTTTAAAAGTAAAAATAAAAAAAATTAAAAAAGGGAAGAAAAAATAAGATTTTAATCTCTTTGTAAATTATATTTTTAATTAATCAGAGTTACTTTGTTTTCTTTATCTCTGTTTAATAAAAAAAAATTAAATTAGTGCAATTAACAGATTATTTTGTTGTTTTTCTTTGCAAGAAGATTTGGTTGTTAGTTGTAAAAAATAACAAGAATTTGATGTTGTTGATTATCTGTTGAAAATTTGTTATCAATCTGTGTGATTAAGGAGAGAATATGCTGAACAATTGTTTTTGTAAAAATTTATATAATTGTTTATCATAAAAATGACAATGTATGAGACAAATTGAAATTGTAATTGGCCGTGGATAAGAGTGTTTTAAAAATATATGTGAGTTTGTGAATTAAGGATTATACTTAATTATCTAGAAAGTTTATTTGCCAAATTAACTGTTAAAGAGAGAGCAGTCAAATCTCAATACAGCTACTGAAGAAAACAGTAGAAGTATTTATAACCTAGCTGTTGAAGAACATGCAACCCAATTTTACTACAACAGCTGAATAGAAAGCAGCAAACACATTTACCATCCTGTGACATATCACAGCAGGAATTTTAACCAAAGTATTGAATATAATAGTGGAATTTTTTAATTCAGCTTTCAGCACACTATGAATTAAGCATTAAAATGTTTGTACAATGAAAACCATGTGATATGTTCAGCTGACAGCAGGGCATCACCTTAACCATGTGATCTATTTTCACTGCAATATCACTATAGAGAAGAGACTAACTTCCCTAATGTATTCTGCAATCTCTGCCTTCAACTGATAGCATAAGTCTATTTCTACATCTGTATTACCTGTAAATTCAAGAAGAGAAGCAAATGGAGAAAATTTGATACATTTCATTTACCTGGAATTGCTAAAGACCCAGAAGAGGATGAATTTGATTATTTAGAAGGCTTCAGGGAGAAACTCCATTAGAAGCAATTACAAAAGTCTCCACAAACAAGAAAGCCATGACTAACAATATTATTTATTAATATGTGTTGTACACTATTTTTTTTATTAATAAATTAGTAAATTAAAAAATAGTCAAGTGAAGCTGAATGGTGTAATTTTGTATGGTTGGGAAAACTGGCCATAATAAAATATTAAAAGTATTCTTAAATAAGTGTTTACAGTTAGATTTTTAATAATAACTTAAAATTAAATAAATAGTGTTTTGTGAAATAAAAAATATATTTAATAGTTAAATTATAAATTATTTATTTAAAATATTATATTTTGTGGTAAATACATGTGTTTTTAATAGTATCAAAATTATTATTCTAATTTCTATTATATAATTATTCTTTACTATAATATTTTTGCAATTAAAAATTTATTTTATTATCAGACAGAAATGGATAGTCATTGTCTGAGTTTTTTTTTTTTAAAACATGTGACATGTAAATATTTATACATGTGTGCTTATATGTTTTTCTAGTAAAGTTTCAAAATTGCTTTAGAATTGTACTATAAAATTCAAACTTTTATTTGTCTATCCCAAGATAAAAATTAGCTATTATAAAA
Source organism: Epiperipatus broadwayi (assembly GCA_028023455.1). Taxonomy (NCBI): domain Eukaryota; kingdom Metazoa; phylum Onychophora; class Udeonychophora; order Euonychophora; family Peripatidae; genus Epiperipatus; species Epiperipatus broadwayi. Next base: position 29,789 of record JAQFVV010007452.1, on the reverse strand, counting down.
TATTTAATAAGATTTAAAAAAAATGTATATAGTTTACAAAACTTACATTTTTAAAAATAGATACATTAAAACTAAATGTTGGATACATTAATCAAATATTTTTAAAATGCTACTTTAAAATAATTGACTTGTTTAAATAAAAATATAAAATTAGTTTAGAATTAAATAATGTAATATTTAATATTTGACTGTTTGGCCATGATTTTATTTTAAAATTTTATTGTGTAAGATTATACAAATATGTAAATTAGATCATCAGCCAAAGATATATAGCCAATCAAATCATTAATTCATTTTGGTACAAAAGCAGATGTTCATTTTTTCTAGGTGATTTATTCAGTCAATTCAGTGCTATAAGTTATTTCAGTGTTTTAAAAGTCAATTCTGTGTTAATAATTTATTATTTGTAAAGTATTAAAGAATTGAATAGTGTAATAATTGGAATTATTAAAAAAAAAGAATATTTAAGAAATTAAACATTTATCAAGTTTAAATAATGCACTGTTAAATCAACAAAGATTTCCTGCTAAGTCAGTCTATTAAAACTTAAACCAGCTTTCACAATAACTATGAAATATATACCAAACGTAATTGTATATCTGTGGAAAGGAAGGATGGAGGTATAGACATTAACTGAAAATATATTTCTGAAATTATTAATTGAGAAAAATATAATATTGGTTATATTAATATTTTGGACATTTTGGAGAGAATTAGACAGAAAAGTTTACAGGAAATTATATGTAAATGCATTTACTTGGGAAAAATATAGCTGTATTTGAAAAAGCAAAGCTATCTGATAAAGACTTTTAATTCTCAATATTTTGAAAATATATCTTTTTTTTCTAAAAAAAAAATTACAGTAAATTTTTTAAAGAAAATATTATTTTAAGAATTTATTCTGAACTTTTATTCAAAACAATGAAGAAATAAAGATTAAAATTATTGCAAATATATTTAACATGACAAGTCTTCATTATTTAAAAAAAGACAGCATGTATTAAGTAATATAAGAAACCGATAGTGGAAATATATTATCTGGAAGAGAAATACCATGATAATTAAAATTATCCTTACAAAATACCTTTATGCTAACTTTAGTAACTTGTTAAATGCTAATTTCCATGGAAGAAAAATGTGCAGTTTTTGTGTAAGTACATATGAACTCATATTGCTATAATAGATGTATCAGAAGACAAATACAGGATCCTGGTGTACGAGGGACAAGCTGGAGGTTTAGTTTTAAACTTTTTAACTTAATATCATCTTTAATAATCATTATCCTGAAAGATATAGATAAAGAAGTATAGTTCTATAAAATTTAAGGAAGGATTAGTGATTATTTTTATAGATAACTTCTGATTTTAAAAGTCAACTTTCTTTTCTTTTCATTTTTTTTGTTTCATCATTTTTTAATCATTTGATCATATGTCATGTGGGAAGAAAAGTTTTCTTCTCAAAATTAAGACAATGATTGTCATAGCAATGTGTGATGGGAGAGTGAGTGCTTACAAGGATTGATAATGAAAAATATACAAAGAAAGAAATATATTTTTTTTAAAAAAAAAATACTTATAATGGAGTGGAGTTTTATGGAACTATGGTTTTCATTATTTCATGTAGTAATAAAAGCATAAAGTTTATTATATTATTGTAGGCAGGAATAATACATACAAATTACTTACTAATATAAGATAATAATTGTCATAAAGAATATTTAATTTTCTATAGAGGTTTTTTTTTAAATATTTTATGTATGATAATTTGCTGGCTAAATGAAAATAGTATATAATATTTTATTAAATGTGGACCAGAAAACATGCAAAACTGGCCAACTAGCAATTGACACTATGGGTAAAAGTTACTATTTTTTTCAATGATGTATTTATTTTTATTTTTTTAGATTGGGTAGATTATTTTACAGTATTATTGTGTGAATGTATGGGTATGTGTGAATGGATTAAACACACATAAAGCTTATATGAGTTAGATTTTTTAAAAATACATACTTTTAATTTATAGTACTAATGTAATATGATTTAACGATGAATATAATTTATATGATTCTTTAATAAAGGAACCCTATTATTTTAAAATGTTTAATGTATTGACTTAGTACATCAAAACAAATCATTTGTATTTTTATTGATGAATTTTGAAAGTGAAGTAACCATTTCTTGTTGAGTAGTCTAGATTGTTAAATTTATATGTGAATCTTATTTATTGTTTTAGAAATATGTTTGCTAATTTTTGTGATGTAGATTTATAAATCTGTTATGAAATTGTAAAGGGGTAGTGACCTTGGGTGTATGCAAAGAAACCAAAGGGATGCTTAGATGTAGGTTGTATGGGAATAAAAATAGTTTTATTATCATAGTAATTATTCAGGTATAGGTAACAAAGTATTGTAACTTGTATATTTCCATGGCAGTGTTTTCTTAATATTGAGTATTAATGTTCAAAAGAGCTGAATAAATAGCTTGGACATTATTTATGTAGGGGAGGTTATTATACAAAGAAGTCATGCCTCTTTTTTTCATGCACTGTTGCCATGTTGAATAGCTTATATGTTTATACAATTGAGTTAATACTCTAGTTAGTCCTTTTTTAAATACACATCTGATCACTATCAAAATTTCTAAAGTTTTTCCATCATAAAGAACAATATTTTGAAGGACAATAATAAATAATTTAGGATATTGAAGAATTGTTTATTTTGGAAGAGGATAAGATAGGTTTTTTCTTGTTGTAATAAAAGTTATTTAAACACAAATGAGATTGAGAGTAAAGTTAAAATATAAGAATAAAGAATCATAAATATTTCCTTATTTTAGTAAACTATTTTATGTAAATAAGTCATTTATTTTATATAGTGCAATGTTTATATATATATATATATATATATATATATATATATATATATATATATATATATATATATATATATATATATATATATATATATATATATATATATATATATATATATATATAAACTGTAATACCAATAAGCCAATAAGCTAATGCACATGCACTTTGTAGATGTCACTATATAAATGAATATTCCTACTTTTTCAAACACAAGATAAAGTCTTTGGAAAAAGTTAGAATGAATCTATCTTTTCAACCCAAACGTATATGTATGGGTAAATCTTAAGTGTTTAAAAATGAGAGTGTGAAGTTGTTAATTCATCACTTTAAATTACATTTTTACTACGTGAATAAAAGACGCTTGTGAAATTTCTAGAATTTACAATATGTTATTCTTATTAAGTAAAACATATGTAATTAAGACATTTATTTTATATAGCACAATGGTTTTTTTTATAAACTGTAATATCAATAAGCCAATAAGCTAATGCACATGCACTTTGTAGATGTCACTATATAAATAATAAGAATGACATATCATAAATTCTAGAAATTTCACAAGCGTCATTCATTCACGTATTAAAAAAGTAATTTAAAGTGCTCAATTATCAACTTCAGCTCTCATTTTCAAATCTTTATGGTTTGCCCATACATATACATTTGGGTCAAAAAGATAGATTCATTCTATCTTTTCCCAAAGACTTTATCTTGTGTTTGAAAAAGTGGGAGTATTCATTTATATAGTGACATCTACAAAGTGCTTGCACATTATATAAGAATATATATGTGATAATAAAATTATTCACAAAACTTTTGGAAAAAATATTTGAATGTTTTTTATCATACATGTAATACATATATTTAATGGGAAATACATCCAGAAAAACAACATAAATAGATCAATTAATTATATTTTATAAATATGATTTTTATGTTTAGAATATGCATAAGCACACACATAGAATTTTTATTGAAAGTAATAACAAACAAGATGTGTAAAGTATGTTAATTATATAATTTAAGTACACTTATTTATTAATGAATCAGAATAAATATTGTTTTTTATAATGTCAGCACTATCATAATAAAAGTTATATGATTAATTGAGTATAAAATTGAAAGACATCTCTTAAAATAAGTGATACTTCTGTAGTTTATGTTTTCATAATTTGTGTATGTTCATGGAAACATATAATATAATTCAATCAGTAGATAATATAGTTTAAGCTATAATTGTATCAGTAAATATTATTATTGGTAATATTATTGTAATTGTTGTAAAGAAAGATAAAAAGTTCTAAGTCGGAGTGAAGGATTAGATACTTTAGGTTTTTTAGATTTTATGATTTTTATTTTTTGAAATGAAGTGTGTGATTTATCCAAGATTTTTATTATAAATAATTTACATAGTTTGTTTTGTTAAAAGTATTAAAATAAAATTTTGTTAAACTTGTTTTTATAAATTTTTGTGTTATCTTGATTTTTAATAGCACGCACATATGATCTCAGATTTATTAAACCAAATAATATATTTGCACAGTAGAAATAAAATTATTTATTTAAAAAAATATAGTGTTTCATAATATAATTTATTTGATAAATTTCATTTTTACATTATTATCATTATGGTCATAAATTAATCATATAATTTATTGCATAGAATTAAAACATTATCCGTTGCCACATATTCTCAAATTATCAGATTATACTACATATTCCATATAAGATGCCACATGAAAGTTAAAGATTATATTATATTGTTTTTTGAAGGTTTGTGATAATGGTGTTCTAGCTGTGTTTTTATATTGGACTATTTCCATCATCTAATATGTGTGTTGAATGTCTTTAGAAAAGTTTAATTTTAGTTAAATTTTCCAAATGCATTCAACTGCTAATAATATCACAGCAAACATGTTAGTACATGCACCAACTGTTAATAATATCACAGCAAACAGGTTAGTATATGCACAATGTTTTGAGAGGTATTTTTCTAACTTCTTCTTCAGGTGTTGCTGGCCTGACCAGTGACAGTATTAGCATGGGATTTGAACCTGGGTCTTTAGATTCTTTATTATTGAAATTTAAGGTAATGCTCTAACCAACAGAAACATCCTGCCAAAGGCAACTATATGTAGTAATTTCATATACTTATCTATGAGGTTCTTCCTGATTTCTCCACTTTTTCCTCAGAGCAAAGTCGATTAGTGGTTTCCATATATTATGTAAAGTCACACTAGGTTGACTTATAAATTTTTTTTCCATTGTCATGTGAACAGCTTCTTTAAATTTTCTTCTTTGTACATTTTCTTCTTTATCCAATATTTTTTTGTATTTATCCAATGGAACACATGTTCATTGACCCATACATAGTCTGCTACCTTAGACACATCTGTTTTCTCTCTTCTAATCATCAGTTTCTGTTCTTGCAAATGCTTTTGAATGGGATGGCTAATCTCACCAATATATGTTCTTTCTCATTCACCAGATATTTCATAGATGCAGTTTTTCTTAGCAGCAGAATTCCTCATAGTGTGGTATGGCTCTGGAAAGCTGTTGTGATGTTATACTGATCACAGATTTTCCTTAATTTGTCTGCTATTTTTTGGAATGTATGGATACACTACAGTACCAATAATCGTCTTTTCTCTTGGTGGATTTTTGTTGTCTATTTAATGTTTCTTTAATAACAGCTGATGTATAACCATTTTTATTAAGAGTTTGTTTTATATAGATCTTTTTTTTCCAAATCGCCCATTTCTGAACAAACTTCTTTTGATCTCTTCCACAGTGATAGTATCACTCCATGTTTTGTGTTTTTGGTGTGATTTGATGTATGGGCTAGGTATTTTCCTGTATGTGTAGGTTTTTGGTAAACTGTAGTTTTGATTTTGCCATGAGGGAGTCTTGTCACAAGAACATCTAAGAATGCCAATTTTTGTTATTTTCTGTTTCTATTGTGAATTAATTGAAGGGGATATGTTGTTGATGTTTGTCCAGAAAGTTTGTAGCAATGCTTCAACATGCAGCCATATAACAAATGTATCATCCACATAGCAAAGCCAAACTTTAGGTAGATAAGGAGTAGTTTTTATGTCTGTGGTTTCAAGTTCTTCCATGTAAATATTGGTAATCAGGGGAGACAATGGTGAGCCCATAGCCATTCCTTGATTTTGTTGGAATAATTCTGTGTTATATTGAAAGTAGGTTGTTTTTGTACAGAATTTTAATAGTTCCATTATGTTATCAATAGGAAGAGCTGTTCTGATTTGTAAACTATTATCACCATTTAATCTTTTCTTTACAATAGAAAATGCTTCTTCACATGGTACATTTGTGAATAAACTATCCACACTAAAGCTTACCAGTAAGTCAGTTCTTTGAATTTTTATATTCTTGATTAATTCTACAAAGTATTTAGAATCCCTGACAAATGATTGGATCTTTCAGGTCAAAGGACTTAGAACTTTGAGAATAAATCTTGCCAAATTCTGGCAAGGTGAATCTCTAGAACTAACAATAAGTCATAAAAGAACATGATCCTTATGGCTTTTAGGTAGATCATAAAGATGAGAAATTTTTTCTGAAATATGATGTTATTTTACTCTTTTCTGAATCTGTGAATTACTTGCAATGCTTTCTGAGTAAATGAAATTACAACATACTGTTGCCTTTGGCAGGATGGCTCAGTTAGTTAGAGCATTACCTTAAATTTCCATAATCAAGAATCTAAGAACACAGGTTCGAATCCCATGCTAGTACTTTTACTGGTCAGGCCAGCAACACCTGAAGAAGAGGGGATAAAAATACCTGTCAAAATGTTGTGCATATACTAACTTGTTTGTTATGACATTACTAACAGTTAGTGCATATACTAACCTGTTTGCTGTGATATTACTAACAGTTGGTGCATATACCAACCTGTTTGCTGTGTCATTACTAACAGTTGGTGCATATACTAACCTGTTTGGTGTGATATTACTAACAGTTGATTGCAGTTGGAATATTTAACTAAAATTAAACTTTTCTAAAGACATTCAACACACACATTAGATGACGGAAATAGTCCAATACTAAAATACAATTATATAATATTGTTTGTTGTTGTTGTTGTTGTTATTATTATTATTATTATTATTATTATTATTATTATTATTATTATTATTATTATTATTATTATTATTATTATTATTATTATTATTATTATTATTATTATTATTATTATTATTATTATTTAGGTATAGTTGAGGTTGATAGGAAATCCCTTATCATACTTGACTACAGAAATTTGAATGATTCGAATTAGTTTAAAGAAATTGAGATTATTATAATTATATTATTTTTAATAAAGAGATTAAGAATTACTTATTAGTATTATATTTAATTGATTATTATTTTAAAAGTTGTAAGAATGCTATAAATTTATTATTATTATTTTGAATAATAGGGAGATAGTATTCTTATGCGATTGAAGTGGTATCCTGTGGGATATTGGATCAATGTAAATTATGTTGCTACTTGTACTTCACTTCATTGTCTTATGATTTATTAATATTTTATTTATTTAGTTTATAAAATGAACAATATTACTATTTCTTATTAGTTAGAGTTAGTGAAATAATATATAGAATTATAGAATATTTTTCTTATCGAATAGATGTATTTTAGCCAAGCATAGCCATTTATCTGAGCTAGTCCTATTTTTTTATTATTATTATTATTATTATTATTATTATTATTATTATTATTATTATTATTATTATTATTATTATTATTATTATTATTATTATTATTATTATTATTATTATTATTATTATTATTATTATTATTATTATTATTATTATTATTATTATTATTATTATTATTATTATTATTATTATTATTATTATTATTATATTATATTTCCCAGAATTAATAAGGTTATCTTCTTTGAGAGAAATGAAATCAAAAGAAGAATTAAAGAATTTTTATTATTGAAAATTTATTATTCTGAAGCAATTAATTTATTTAAGAGTTATTTTAATATTAAGGGTGGCTGGGAAGTGAATGGATTTGTGGGTAATATTTAATATTATATATATTGTGTAGTTTTAGTATTTCTTTACACTTGAGAAGTCTACTTGTAGCCGTGAAACCTTTGGTAGTGTTTTAATATTTTTATGCTTGTCTGGTTGAATTTTGTTTTTGGGGTAATTTTAATTATATATTGACCAGTTTAGCTTTATGCTTGTAATGGTTATATATATATATATATATATATATATATATATATATATATATATATATATATATATATATATATATATATATATATATATATATATATAATCTAGTCAATTTTCTTTTACAAATGATAAAATAGCTTCTTTTTTTTTTAAAAAAAAAGTAATCTGCTATAAATCTAAGTGGGTTTTTTTCTCTCAATTTGCTTTTTAGAATCAAAGATTGCTATCTGATTTTTTTAAACATCTTCATCAATTTCTTAAATATAATTGCTTTAAAATGTTTTAGAATTTGATAATTGATGTTGAACCTAATAAATTTATATTTAATTCCTGATTAAGAAATAATTTGTTGGTTAATGTAATTTTTGTAAAAAAAAATGTTTTTTTTTTTTTTTAATGAAATGTGTAATTGAAATTTCATACTATCATGACATTGTTGTTATTAATCACACATTAAATGATTGTGTTAAAAGATTTTTTTTTTCTAGTTTTAATTATTTTAGCCTATCCAATTTCTGTTTCATGAAGTGCTGTCTGGGTGTGATCATATATCATAACATCTTTTGTTGTAGGATTTAATGTTTTTGTGATACCAATAAAACTTGTTATTTGTAAGTAATGAAAGCCCATAATTTAATTAAAGTAATTTATGATACGTTTATTTATTTATGTCCCTCCTATTCACATTAATCATTGATAGAGTTGTAGATTCCCGAGCTCGATATGTGCCTAACATATGTATCCAATAGGGGTTTATATTTAGTTATTAGACATTCATATGATGATGATTCCTGGGTTGATGCAAATATGATACTTTTTAAAGTCCATGTATCACATTTTATTTAGTTTGGTCTTTATTATTAATGAAGTTTACAGTTGGCCAGTACATTAATGATACTAATTATACAGAGCATTGACGATGAACAGCATGTTTTAATATCCCAGCATTATTTTATTTGTTTGTATCATTATGGATAATCACATAAGTTTGTGCATTCAAACTATGACTTAAATAAATGCTCAAGACGTCAAAGGCTCAATAGTTAGCTTGGTCTACAGAAGACCCAATTTTAAATGAGTCATGAAATTAACTGTTGATTTATTTTGGTAGATCATTCATGGTGATGAATGATTTTTTATTTTGGGGAAGTGATGGTGAAATGCTCTTTTTTCAGAATGATCTCTTATGCTCATTCTTTTTAAGATTATTTTTTATTGTCTTAGCTTGGTGATAAAAATACATTTCATCAGATCTCTCATAGTTTAAACCCCAATATTTTGTAAAATTACAAATGGATAAACAATTTAGGGCATTTGATGGTTTTGAACTGGTGATCAATATCCCAGGTACAACCCCGTATTTCCCTGTAGCATTACATATATACAAATATTTCTTGCAATTATTGCATATATAAAGAAATTTTGTTTTATAAGTTTTTAAAATTAGCTTTTATATACCAGGCTATTCATTTATCATCCTACCTAATTTTATTTCTTGATAAGTTATCTATTTTTTTTATTTTTTTTTTGTAGAACATTTTGTAGTTTAATAGCTCCTTAGATTATAAATATTTTTAAATCGTATTGACTCTCTTTTATAAAAGAATAATTAGGGCATAAATTTACAATCTCCCATCGTTAATCTATTAATATTGTTTAAAATTTATAACCTACTGTGATTGAAAATAAAAAAATATATCCGATGTTACAATGTTCCACAATATGGGTCGCTATTTTCAACAATATACCATTTTACAGCTAATTATAAGAGAGTGATCTATCATTATTTCCAAACAAACAAAATATAAAATTTAAAATCATAGAAATGATCATGAGATATTTCTTTGAGAGATCAGGACATCCAGCTATACATTCTTCCTTACTTTAAAAAAGTAAGAACCTTTCAATACCATAAATAATTATTAATAAAAATGAATGAACAGTCAATATGGTGAATGAATTTGAAATGGTTCCACTATAATCCAGTCTAATTACATATCTGTGGCCACCTTGAAGAAGGTAATGCAAACCATAAATTTTGACAAACAATCTTAAGTACTAATACATAAGACTACAACAGTAAAAAATCTTGGGATATTGAACTTGTTGGTCATCATCAACAAACTGGACAAATATTATATTTATTGTACTGCCAACTATAAACATATTATGTAATAAATACCAAAGTAAATAAAATGCAGTGCATGGAATATAAACGGTATCTCCTTTGTGCCAATTTATGATTACCTTCTCTGGATGCTCATATCACCAAACATAGCCATTACCCTATACAATTTTTTGCAGGAATCTGTTTCAGGAAATAAAAATTGTACAAATTATTATTATAAGCAAAATATAAATAAATGTATTCATGAATTATAAATAACCTTAACTTATTCATAGGCGTACCCTATTATGAGTTTTTGGAATCCTAAAAATAATTCTAGAACATCAGTCTGTCATAAAATAAGATCAAACACACTACAATTTAAAAAACAGGAATTGGATAGAAGAGAAATTTAAGAGAAAAAATAATTTTAAAAACCTGTATTTAATGTAGAATTGATCAACAATAAACAAACAAAAATGATATAATAGTATAAAATTTCAAACACTCATTTGATGAAAATAAATAATTTCATAAAATTATATTAACCAATCAGCTGATTTTTAGAAAATGGATTACTTTAACTTCACTGGGTCCTTACTTTAAACTAATATTTCAAAACCAAGGATATCAATCTTTGATTCAGAATTAACTAACCTTACCGTTTACCGGTTTTAAGAGGAAAATGAATAGAAAAAAAAATATCTTATATTTTTTTTTAAAACAGTTATTTCATAATTTGGAAATGAAAATTCACTGTGTTTCAAGAAAAAGATGTTTCACAATGTGAAAATATTAACAGGAATAAATGAATTCAATATTATTAATTATTATCCAAAGAAATATTATCACTTTTATGAAAGAAAAAAAATCTATTGATAGAAATGCAGTATGCACACACACACACAAATAATATCATTAAATATGGCTTTAATTGGTTATGAAGTTTTTTCCACTTGACATCACATGATCATCATTTCTTATGTTAGCACATCTGTTAGTAACAAAGGTGATGTGATGTGATGTATTATGGCTTCTCCTTAAACGAAGTCAAGAATATCTCAGCAATTATGCCCAGATAAACCTGTTAGCCACTTTCTTTTACATTCCCCACTCTAAATTTACCCATAATCTGCTCTATCCCATTTCCACAACATAATTTTTGTCAACTCTATAACCTTTATATCTAAATCCCCCTTATCTTTTCCCAAACCCAGCATAAAAACCAATAATTCACTTTCTGTATAATCACTCTTTTCATATTTATTTTTCCACAACTTCATTATATGTACCCTTTCTGTTTTCAAACATTTACATTCAATTAACAAATGCCTAATATTTTCAATTCCTTCCTTACATAATTTACAAAATAAATCACCCATATTTTTCCATTTACATGTATATTCTTTTGTAGCTAAAGATCCCGTTCGAGCCTTAAACAATAAACTACTTTCCTTACTATTATCATAAATTAACTCACACCTAATATTCTGTTTATTTCTATATATATTTAAACTCTTTTTACTCTCCATACTATTTCTCCATCTCTCTAACTCCCTAGTCTTTATTAATAAATTTATTCTTTTATCCCATTCCTTATTACTATAACACTCAATAATCCTCTTAACACAATCATCCCATCTTTTGTACAAATATACTGATATAAATTCTTTATCCAAATCTTTTGCATAGTGCATTACCTTTCTCACCCATCTTGTTACCTGTCCTTTACTCATAACCCAATTAAATACTATTTTAGCTATTCTTTTATTATCCATAAACTGCAATCTACCAAACATTTTCATTTTACTTTTTGCATCTCTCATATGAAAACGTGACCATCCCATTTCTCCTTGAATTGCCTCCCTTGCTGTCCATACTTCTGCATCCAATGCATGTCTTCCTACTTCCCTTTGAGCTTTTTCTAAATAATCTAATATCTTTTTACTAACATATAATGCATCATTACCATATGTTAACCCTGCTACTGCAACTCCTTTCCATATAATTCTAGCTACATCATATTTATTATATGAAAATACTGTTAATTTCTTTATCAATCCCTTTCTTTTCTTTGCTTCATTTATCAATTTTTTCTCCCATTCATCCAAATATTTTTTCTGATTACTTAAAATAATTCCCAATTAACTATATCTATTCACCACACTTAACTTAATATCTCCCAATAAAAATTCTACATCTTCTCTTTCCTCAGTATTAACCATCATTATATTTGATTTTTCTTCACTAAATTTAATCCCCATCTCTTTACCCAACCTTGCACATGTCCTCAACATAACTTCCATATCTTCTCTTTTTTCTGCACACAAAAATATATCATCTGCAAAAAAAAGACCTGACAAAATATATACTCCCTTACTACCTATTAACGGTATCTCTATCCCTCTTCCTAATCTTTCTATTGCTCTTTTCATTTCACTCAAATACAACACAAACAAAATAGGTGACATAGGGCATCCTTGCCTTAGTCCCACACCATTTTTAACTTTAATTGATTCTATATTCTCTAATTGATATATATATATATATATATATATATATATATAATTATAATTATTTTCATATAATTTCTTAATAATATCTATTAAAGCTTCATCCATTCCCAAATTTGCTAAACTTATCCATAATCTATTTCTATTTACTCTATCATATGCCTTCTCTATATCTATAAAACTCTCCATACAGTAGTAGGTAAAACTCTCCATACAGTAGTGCCACCCAGTGTCAACCAGAGTAATCAATGGATGCCAGAAGACTTGGATGAGTAGGAACTAGATGTGGATTTTATGCACAAGCCTTCTGGCATCCATTGATTACTTTGGTTGGCACTGGGTGACACTACTGTATGGAGAGTTTTGCCATTGTTCTTTCCACTTGCAATTTCCAGTTTTTCTTCAATTGTGTTTTTCTTTTAAGGCATCTAGATATAAGTGTGAATAGTTTGTCCATTTTTTGGTTTGCAGGTAAAAAGTGGCAAATTTTGACCATTTATTTTTGTACCTAAATTTATAAGGAAGACTAGACAGACAGATTGATGCTAGTAGCTGAAGACAAGAATGTGATCACATTAGGAGTGTGCCTTCGTTTCTTCATATTTATTCCAGTGAAAGTAAGTCATATATTGGATGGTGATGTTTAGCTTTAGCTGAATTAAAAACATATTTTTTATAGTCAAGCCATTTTATGACTAAACTTATAGGCTGCTATAGGTTTAAAACATCTATTATACTATGCAATAACATAGGCAAAACCTTCCACAGACAACAGCTTGTGAAGTACTTATCTTTTTCTTTTTCATTATCAGCCAGATCAAAACACGTCTACTTTTGTAATCAGCCAAATAAAAAATCATTTTCATCAGTCATCTGGGTTTTTTTGCTTTATTTACACCTTCATTATATATTTATCTGGAACAATCTTTTCCAGAAACCATTTACAATCTCTCTCTTACATGATAACTTTTTAGAACAACAAATTTGATATTTTTGTATAAATATAATTATTCAGTTATATCTCAAATTAATCATAGACATTGAAAAACTAGTCAAGCAATTGAATTAACATCATTAACTTTTTGGAAACGTTCAATAAATAAAATCGTCTTGCAAAAGAAAAATAAAACAATATAATTATCTAATTGCACTAATTTGATTTATCTTGCATTGACAACATAAAGAGAAAAAAAAAGCAATTCTTTTTTGAAATAAAATTATGAAGGTATTACAAGTATAAAGAATTTGAACTCAGATTTTCAAGCACCCTCCAACTATACACACAATCTCGTACAAATGATATATATGACCACACCCATGTAGACAAAATAAATAATCACCAATATATGTATTCATGCTAAACCAGCACTCATCAGTTGGTCCAGATTATCATTTCCTATACAGTCTTATACATAAGGGGTCAGCATGACTTAAAGTCAATATGGGCATGACAATAATATTAGCATCAGCATAGGATTAGAATTTTCACCAGCAGATTTTCAATGATATGCATCACTGAAAAGTTGAAGGTTGGAGTGGATTGAAGCCTGTCCATTAAAGTATGAAGATTTGCTATATTAATATAAAACTGAGCACTGATTACATATATGTGTGTGAGATCATATCTGGGCCATCTGATGAGTGTTGGTTTAGGATGAAATATGTATATTGGTGATTACTTATCTTTTCTATATGTGTGTGGTCATGTGTATCAGTTGTATGAGATAGTGTGCACAGTTGAAGGTTGCCTGAAAATCTGAGTTCAATTGCCCTATACTTACAATTAATCTCACAGGTTGTGAAAAGTGCCTGGTTTTCAAATATTTAAAAGTACTACAATCATATTTTTTGTATTTCTTTTTTAAAATAATCTTAAATATAAAATAGTATCTATCCATAAAGGTTAAAAATAATATTTAGTAAACAAGTCAAAAATATTTTGTTCTCTTAATACATGTTCATAATTTCAATGTCTTGGTTGATTTTTATATTCTGATGAACATTTTGTAAAACGGAAATAAAGATTGGCATTAACCAATGTTTATCACACTTTTCCCCACAAAAATATTTATTGATCATCATATTATATTGTATTAAGACACTGAAAACATCTAGAAAATATATATGTTTGGTTTCCTAAACAGCACAACTACAGCTCACTATAATGTTACTTACTTCAATCAGGTTATGCCAAAGAAATCTCAGGAGGCATGATATCCCCGTGAAGAAATGCAATGAATGATGAGGGAATTGAAATGAAATTGAGTAGGTAGATTATTATATGTTGACATACCGACATTTCAACTTGATCACATAAGTCATCAACTGGGTGATAAAAAGTAGAAAGACAGTTATAGAAGTGCTACAATCACTGATTTGAAAAAAAAAAACCCATTAAAGTTCCACCCATAGCAAAAATGTTAAATTAAGAATGTTTTTTTTTTTTTAAAATCTTTTCAAATATGAGAAAGTTTGCATGTATCATCTCACCTATTGATACAATCTGGCTTTTTAAGAATTTCAATGGCTACTTTAATTTTGGACTGGTAGAGATTATCACATCTGTATTTGATCCTGGTATTAGAATAATCAATTTTATAACCTGCATCTATAGTATGGAGTGAGATAGATGATGGTGATGAGTGTTGTTTAACTGCATTAGCATGCTCATCTTTCCTAAAACTGATGTGACTTACTCATACCTATGTAAAAAGCTTTACAATTTCACATGAGATTTAATAAACACCATGAGATTGAAAAGGGATTGAATTCTTAAGCTTGATTATTATATTGATGATCCTTTGATGAGTAAAAAATGTTGTATCTATATTATAGCATTTTAATGTACGTTCAATAATGTCTGTAGTTTCTTTTACATACGGAAAACAAATCCTAATAGCTGATTTATCATATTTTTGTTTCCAATTTTGTCAATTTTGGGATTGAAATAAGTTGTTGTTTTTTTTTTTTTTTATAAATTTATAATTATAACTATTTCCTAATAAAACACTATTATATGATTTATTTCTTCTTTCAGATGTGACTTATCTGAAAGATTAATTGCTTTATTCAAAAGAGTTTTGGCTACCGAATCTATATGGTTTGGGTGATGATGAGAATGTAAATGTAAATATCTATCCATGTGTGTTTTCTTTCTGTAAATTGAAAAGGATATACTATTTGCTGTTCTGATAACTAGAAAATCAAGAATAGGGAGTTGTCTATCAGATTATGTCTCCATTCTAAATTTAACATGAGGATGCATATTATTTAAATGTAAGAAAAAATCATCTAATTTATTTTTTTCATGTTGCCATATGACAAAAGTGTCATTTATGTATCTGAGCCAAATGACAGGTTTCATAGATGATGATTTTAAAGCAAGAGTTTCTATATTTTCCATGAATAAATCAGCTGTTACTTCTTAGATAGGTGAACCCATAAGAGTACCAAAAATTTGTCTGTAATGCTGTCCATTGTATACAAAATATGTGTTCAAGAGACAATTTTTAATCAAAGCAATAATAAGGTTTAGTAAATTGAACTTTTTAAAATTATATTTAAAGCTTCATCAATTGGAATGTTTGTAAACAAAGACATTACATCAAAACTGACACAATTGTCATTAGTATTAATTTGTAAATTTTTTAAAAGAAAAATGAAATGAAAAGAGTTTTTAATGTATGATTTAATAGATAGTATTGTAGGTTGAATAAAATCCGATAAATATCTAGCTAAGATATGAGTTGGAGATTCTACAGTGCATACTATTGGACGAGGTGGGTATCTGGTTTGTGAATTTTTGGAAGTCCATAAAATTTTGGACAGACACAAGATTTTTCATAGGGGATTTTTTTTTTTATCTCTGTATCAATAGGCGATTTATTAATAATGGCTTTTGTTGGTTTTTTTTTTTTTTTTCAAATATGTAGTATGATTTCTTTTTGATAGTTTATAAGTTTTAACATTAAGCAAATCTAAAATTTTACTATGGTAAATGTCAAGATCCATAACAACTGTAGTATTACTTTTATCAGCTGGAAGTACAGCAATTGATTTGGTCAATTTTATATTATTTAATGCTTGTCTTTCTTTCTTTGATATGCTATTTTTAGGAAGCTTAGCTTTTTAAAAAAATATTGCAAATCTCTGCTCTAGTCAAATCAGCCGATGAAGAATCTATTTTATCAAGAGCTGATTAAACATTACAAATAATTTTCTCAAAAGGTATCCGAGAAGGCGTTAAAAAGATTTTTTTTTTTCTAAAACCGAGACTTCAACTGTAGAGAAAGCTTTCTTATATAAATTATAAATGGTTTTTTGATTAGGATACGTAATGTTTGGTGATTGTGTTCTAATTAGCATTTGTCATATTTTCTTTTGCTTGGCTGTTACAAATTCCGAAACTTTAATCGATCTAAAATTTGCAATATGATCAAATATAGTCCACAGTAAAATATGTATACTATTACTAAGGAATGAACGTAAATCGAGCAATACTTTGTCAATTTTGTGTAGATTTTTCTATGTTTTTTTTAATAAAAGAGTTTAAAATAATATTGCTTGTTTTCCTTATAATTTTATTAATATTATAATTGTTTTTGTGAGACATAATTTTACAGCACTGTGATTTTTACACGCTAATAAAAAATATAAATTACTAAGTAACTTACATATTTAATCCATCTTCTTTCAAATACTCAAGTTGTTTAAATATTTCCTTCCCGTAGAGGTTAATAATGTTGATAAAAAGATATTCACATGTTGCATGTATAAAATAGATATTTTGCGGTTCATCCGTGTTAAAAAAGTTTTAAATATTGATATAACACCTTTTAACTTGATCACATAATTCATTTACTGTGTGATAAAAGATAAAATAATGGTGTAGAGGTGCTACAATCACTGACTTGAAAATAAACTTTAAAGTTCCACAAATAGCAAAAATGTTAAATAAATTTATATGTTTTTTTTTTTTTTAAAAAAAAAAATCTTTCCAAATAGGAGGAAGTTTGCATGTGTCATCTCACTTATTGATACAGTATTGGACATGTATTAAAATGCTATAATATTGATACAGCATTTTATACTCAACAAAAGATCAGAAATATAATAACAAAGCCCAAGGATTCATTCCTTCTTGAATCTTGTAATGTTTCTCAAATCTCATGTGAAAATTGTAAAGCTTTTTACATAGGTACGTGTAATCGTCACATCAGTGTTAGAAGAGATGAGCATGCTAATGCAGGTAAACAACACTCATCATCATCATCATTCTCACTCCATACTATAAACTCAGGTTATAAAATTGATTTTTCTAGTACCGGGATCATATCCAGATGTTATAATCTCTACCTGTGCAAAATCAGAGAAGCCATTGACATACTTCAAAAGCCACATTGTATCAATAAGGGAGATGATACATGCAAACTTACTCCTATTTCGAATCTTTTTAAAAAAAAGTTCTTAATTTAACATTTTTGCTATTGGTAGTACTTTAACGTTTGTTTTTTTTAAATCCGTGATAGTAGCACCTCTATAACTGTCTTTCTACCTTTTATCACCGAGTGGATGACTTGTGTGATCAAGTCAAAATGACATTATATCAATATTTAAAACTTTTTTAATAAGGGTGAACCTGCAAAATATGTCATATATATATATATATATATATATATATATATATATATATATATATATATATATATATATATATATATATATATATATATATATATATATATATATATAAAAGGGTTATAGACATGTTGATTTATTCCATATGGCAGTATACACCTATGCTACCTTGATTTATGTTTAATCACTCTTTTATTAATCAATGATAATATATTTGTCAAATGTATCCATTAATTCTTGAGTTCTAACTTCTGCATAAAATATTAATACTTGATTCAGGTATGCTGATGTAGATTCAAGTCATTCACTTATTTAATACATTTTGATCCAGGTAAATGAATGTAGATTTAAGTCATTCATTTATATCAAAATTTTAACTATTTAAATCAGATTTGTAGATTTATAGTATATAAACCTCAATAGAAACATTTTAATTAATTTACTTAACAAACATGTGTATGTAGATGTATTCAGGCATGTAACAATATAGGGTATAAGCATCAATAAAAGTATTAATTCACTTAAGCAACTTGGGTATGTAGATGGGTTCAGATATATAGACGTACATTATATAAGCATTAATAGATACATTTTAAATAATTCACTTAATCAACTTTGGTATGTAGATGCTTTCAAGTATGTAGACATATGGTGGGTAAACATCAGTAAAAGCAATTTAAACTAATACATATGAACATTTAGTTAATTCATATTTAGATTTTGGTATGTGGACACATTATATAGAAGCAGGTTTAAGTCCCAATATTTATTTAAGATAGGTACATTATTAACTCTTATTTGGTTAATATAATCCATGTACAGAATACGCCTATATCAGGCTATGTTTGTTTAATCAAATTTTAATGATGTATATTTTTTTTTCCATGTTAGCAACATCCATATTTAATTTTGTAGAAATAAATGATAATCCTATAATTACTTATAAAATTCACATATATACATGTGTTTCAATAAGGAAAACCATCTACCAATTTCTATAATAAAAGTCAGCAATTTTTTGACAGGTACCCAATTAATTATTTATCAATTGTCTCTCTAAAATTTAGAGAATCATTTGTTTATTTTATAATTCCACATAATGTTATTCATAAATCAACACATATTTATGCATATATTTTATATTGAAGCATTTCTAATTAATTTCTGTGTGTTTATTTTAAATCATTTCTGATGACATAGATATATCAAAGATTGACATGTATTTATTATATACCTTAATTATAAAGTTTGTTTTCAAGTCAGTATTATTAACTTTTATAAAAAGTAATGGATATAATTATAATTATCATTATATTTTTCAATTTATCCTTCCAATGGTAATCACATTATTTATTAACATTTCTATTATATAAACACTTTTCATTTTTTATTTCTCAGAATATTTTCAATATTATATAAAAATTTTATCTTGATTTTTATCTGTGATATAAGGGTTTTTGTTTTTGTGACCGAATGGTATACAGAATTATTGTCTCTGTTACTTAGACATGTTTTCTGTCTTTCTTTTATTTTTTACATGGTTGGCAAGAGAAAAAAATTTGTTTTTTAGCCACTCATTCTGAAGTTTTGTAAGATAATAATTTACTTCTTCATAACCCCATTCTTTAGTAACTATATGTTCTTTTATGATGATGATGATCATTGCAGTTTACAACGTTCTTATTAATAACTAACTTTAACTGATATTGTAACTGATGATTATTTTTGGAACTAAAGATAACTATACAGCTTTACTGCTTATTATATACCTTTATCAACAAGTCTCTGGATCATTCTTGCATGGCTCCACAGTAATCTGATTGGAAATGGTGATTTTTTGTGGACCATGTATTGTTTCACTTTGATCATTGGGAAATTCACTTTGAGTGGAAACAAATTTTGTAATTAGAGAATAATCTTTGACTTGCCCATGTTTTTAAATATTTAATGACTTTCTTTGCCTGTGGTAAAAATACAAACTTTCTATATTGAAGTTTGAAAATATTCAGCTCTAAAAATATAACATTTTAAAGTTGCAAGTTGTTTTTTAAATTTTTAAAGATGCATTTAATTCTTGATTTGAAAACTAGAAGTTTTAATAGTAAAGATTTATATTTGTTTTCTTTTAATTGTTATTTAAAATAATGATTTTTATTTTAAATTTAAATATTTTGATTTTTATAATGCCAGTGAGAAGCTGATTTTTAAAGACATGGTCCATTACCCTTTTATTGTTAAATTTCCATTAATAGATGCAAGTCACTTTTTAAATTTAAGTCACTTTAAATGGAGGGATCTTCTAAATATATACAGGAAACAAAGTGTATATTTTATTACCCCTTGCTAAGTTTTGTGTTGAAATTGCCTGGATTTATGATTTCATTCCACACAGTATAAATCCCATTACTCATTATAGTGCATCTACTTGGTGAGATAGGACAGACTGATAAAATAGATGAGATAGAAAAAAGTGAATACATAAACAGAAATCTCTGATTTCAAGATAATAATATGGCTAAACATGGTCTACCAGTACACAATGCTCCATGATGTCATGAGAGAATATCTCATTTTTAAGCACTAACTCTCTTGTACCTAGAGAAATCATCCACAATGAGTAATAGCCAGAAAACATATTTGGCACTGAGCCAGCCCTGCTCATCACCTGTGAGTCTTAGGGACTTATCCATGTGATTTTTTATGAGACCTATTAACACTGCTGGACTACTCTAAATGCTCAAAAACTAGGTCTGTATAGTATCGAGCATATACTTTGGGGCATCATGATCACAATGAATCCGTTCAGCTCCACTCCATCATCCACCCACAACAATATAAAAACACAAATTCATGAATCACTAAATTCCACTAATGACCTTCCTCCATCAGTTACTAACCTAACTTTACTGCAAACAAGATATGTGAAAACTTAACTACAGCTTTTGGAAAAAGATCATGCATAATACAATAATCATGGTTATGCTTTGACTTGAGGCACTTCCTGAGTTATACAATAAATGATATCAGATTAAATACATACACAAACTAAATACTAACTATAAGTTTACCATATCACCAAAAAGACATTTATTTTTTCAATACTTCTCTAGATTATCTCATTTATTGCTTTCTAGAGGAAACTTAAAGAAGCAAATTGTAATATGAACTGTTTAAAGTAATTGATTTCTATTATTATCTGAATGTGTGTGTTTTTTCATTTTGTAATATTTCACAATTATCATTTAATATTTTAGTATTTGTTTTAATAAAATGTATACATTTTATATAACCATTGAATTGTACATTCTTCATTTAAATTTATTAGATTTTATTATTGAAAACAATATTTTGAGAAATATATAAATTACCTATGCCAATATGCTCATACAATAGTCAATCCTAGAGTTAATTAATAATATAACAGATTATGTGAGAAGGAATTGAAGTGTGAATAATATTACATTTAGTTAACTGCTTTGCATTGTTATGCAAGAACCATAAGTGGGTCTACAGTTATGGCACACTCTTAAACAAATAAAAAAACTAATTCCACTGGAAATTCAAATAAGAATAAAATATTAGGACAGTTAATCAGGAAATATAACTATATTTAACAAATATCTGAATTCACAGATAAACGGAATACATCTTCCATAGTTTGATTAACTAATGTATTATTTTGTGTAATGTACACATCTAATCTAAATGTAAACAATATAATGTAAGTATATAATAAGAACTCACTTTTGATTAAGGTATCAAATCTTCAAACTATAATAGCCCGGATTGAACCAGCTCCATCTTCCAATGCTTCCACTATATATCACATTGAAAATCTGATGATGGAATGCACAAATCTCTTGATAATGTGAATATTATTGTCATGTCCATGATGACCCTAAGTCACACTGATGCTTCATATATAAAAATTGTCAATTTAAGTAGACAGATAAGGAGTAAGCAGGATGCCTGTGAATATGTAATATTTTAAGCAAAAGTTACATACTTTAGAAGAAAGAACTAAAGAATGCCTGCAGTTATTAAAAACCGTTCAAAAATGAAACAAAATTGTGATGGAATTGTGTTGTGAATACCAGTTATAGTATTTTAATGCATCCAACACATAACCTAATAACATGCCTATTTGAATTATTTTATCTTTATTATTGTGTCAAAACAAATTTAGTTCATCATGCATTTGTAAATGAATTATACAGATTTCACTTGGTGATATCATTTATGTATGGGTTGATGCTATTTAATCATGAATTGAAATTTTTTTATATATATATTTTATCAAATGTGGAAACCAAATGCTATATCAGAGGATATGACTAAGCACATTTTGATGACCTTATGTGTTTTTAAATGATGATGGGGTTTTGGAATTGTTGGTTGAGAGAAAGATAGGGTTGATATATCTTGTTTTCTTTATGAATAATATATTAATAGCTTTAAAAAAGTTTAGGTATGATGGAAGTTTAACTTGTGTGAAAATTTGGATGGGTCCCAAGGAGTGTCATCATGAGACATGGTTGTTTTATGTCCCAATATTGATTCAAGGAATGAAACATTGAATTTAACCAGTAAAGAATATCATAGGATATAAAATTTTCCATCTAGAAGAACGGGTGAGTACTGACAGATGATTTTTAGTATGATGTTAGAAATGAAATTAGAAATGCAGGACAAGTTAGGAAAGAATGTCCATCAAATATCAGAGTTAAAAGATAATTCAGCTATGCAAATGCAAAAATTGAAGGATAAAATTGGGAATCAAATGATAGAAATGAAAGAGATTAGAGGGAATACTAGGAGCTAAGTATCTACATTAGAATGATGGAAACAAATGGTAAAAATCAGGTGCAACAAATTAAAATAGACAATGATGACTCAGTATTGCAACTTAATAGAGAAATAAAGAAAAAGGTTTCATAAGAGAAAAAAAAACTTAGAGAAGTAGATAGGTATACTTAAAAATCTAAAGACAAACCTTGAAAAAAATAAATAAATTAATGAATCAGTGAAGACAGAAATGATTTCTTTAGACATAAAATTTCCAGAAACCTTCGAAAATAAATGGGTTATTGACATTAGAAACATTAAGGCCAAATATAAAATTGAAACCATAGTTGCAAAATGTGTTCTTAATTACTTAGATCATAACCTTAATATCAATGTTTGCAGAAATGTATTATATGATGGTATTAAACATATAATATACAACATAGAGCATATTAACAAAGGGTATTAATTCAGCTAGGGATTTAAATAAGGTTAAGATAAAACTTAAAATAGTAAGTAAAAAGCAAACCAGAAACATTTTGTTGGAGAGAATATTGATTTAATCAGAAGTGCTGTAGAAGCTAAGGTTAAGTTTAAGAAGGCCAATGAAATGTTATTTGAAAATTTTCTTAATAAACCATTGATCGGAATTGTAATTTGGTCAAACAAGAGTGAAACTTAATTTAAAGATAAAGAGAAATTTGGTATGGATTTTTTTAAGAGTGATATTAACCCAGAGACTTAGGAAAAAATAATGTAAAACTTAAGATAACAAAAAAAGTTAAACAATGTAAATTGTCTTAAGAAGAGGAACAATAAATTAAAAGATATTGGAAATGCAGAGTTAAACCCAAGTAAATGGAAATGCAGTAATTTATTAGAAGATAAGAGATAAAGAATATAAAGGCAATATTTAAAGGGAGTAGTAGGAAGTTCCTTGAGTTGTGTGATGGCCCCCGTGAAATAGTGAAACAGGTGGATACAAATATGTTCTTAGTCACCAGACTAGAAATAACAAGTGAAGCAATGTATTTCCCATGTTTTCACTGATGAGACTGAGTCCACACCAATGTTGAACCTCTGAATATGGTTAGGGAGTTACTATATTTTGATGTTCAGATTTTTATCATTAATAAGTTATTCTTGTCCCTTATGTGTTCATTAAAAAATATTGCTTTTATTACATTGATATAGTTTTTCAATTAAACTAAAGATAGGATTAGCCACTTTTATAGAATGTCTATTGCAAAAGTAATACTAGAGTTATTGACTGGTCTATGGCATTATCTATTTTATGATAATTTTCTTCTTAATTTCATAAGCAAATCAACAGGATGTAATTGTGTTAGTTATATAATAATGTATGTCATAATAGGAAAGCACACATGAAATGATATTGATCCCGAAAGCATAGAAGAGTTTTATCACTGAATTTGCATATTTATGTAAATATTTTAAATCATATCACACTAATCATAATATCCTCATAATGAATCACACTTATTTAAAATGAGTAAACAAAGAAAAATGTAACTATATAATAGAATTATCTAATGGACTCATTAATAAATTATTCTCTGGACAGTCATAGTTGTTTAATTTTTCTGCCATTGTAGGATAGTGTGACCTCCAATTTACATATTGGCTGTCTATTGTATTGTTTAATTACCACAATGTTGGGTGGTTCATTAAAAATATTAGAGTTAGCTAATAACATTTGTATATGTGAAGTAAAAGTATAAATATATTTCTTTAAAATGAATAATGTAATAAATGTTTTATTTATTTTAATCTTTGTTGAGAGTCATACTTTTATAGTCATTCACATTCTGAATTTCCAACCCCTATATAGTTAACATGATATAATTTCACTATGTCATGAACTCTAAAATGAGCATATTCAGATTCAATGATATTACTTTTTAAGTCGGACATTGTATGAAATACTTAATTATTTGATGAAGTTATGGAAGTTATGTATTCAATTATTATATGGATAATGATTTGAAATGAAAAGGCAGCCTGTTTCATTCATTATGTCATTGCTACATCATTAGAACAATCAACAATTTTATATCATCACCTTTTATGGTGGTAATTATTAGATTTTATATAATATGAATTTTTAAATTAGCTAAAATAAAACATTGAGATCTTCCTTTATTATTTTCAGGTAAATATTAATTTGGTCATTTCATTTAAACTTATTATCCAGTAAAAACTGACTACTTTTACATCTTTCTTAAGTCTTATTAAGATCTTACTGTGGTTAGTTAAAAATGTATTTGAATGATTGGAGAGGTTAAACTTGAGCTATAACTTATTAGTCGGTATTTTGGTGGTATTTTATCAATTCAACCACTTAATGATTATGAAACAAAGTAGATATTTATCCAAGGTGGTTTATAATATTTTACTTCATCTTATTTATATTTTACATATCATAGTATTCTGCAGCCCTTCTGCTGAAGAAAGCTATAATTGGATATTGTTCTAAGAGTCTCAATGGTAACTCAACATGGAGTCAGAGTGTTAACTTATACTATTGTTGATAGAATTGGGATTCTGGACATTTACTCATAAATGATGTAAAATTTGTGTAAAAGACGGGTTATAAATACTAGATCTAAAATATCAAAGTATAATGTTCCAGTACCTAACTGAGGTGAGCCATAAGGTCAAAACAAATTGTTTGGGAGTAGGAATGCTTTTGATAAAGATTTTAAATATTATATTTTGTTGAATTTACCAATTAAAAGATTGTGTGGGCTATTGGTAAGCTCTCTATTTTATTTATTTGTAAATAAAAGTTTAGTAAAGCAATGTCATCCTATATTTGACTTGCTTTATTGTTTATTATACTTTTAGCTTTTAGGCTAACTCAATACTAACACTATTAATTTATGGTATATCTGAATGTAGTTCAGATCCATATAACTATTTATCTTATATAAGTGGAGTTAAATAATTTTTATGTCTGAAAATTTCAGAGTTTCTACTTAAATATTACTTATTAAATAAGTGCTGTTTTTGAGTTGATATTTTAGATCTAGTGCCTGAGTATTCTAGCTTCTCACTGAGGTGAAACACAAGCTTGAAAACAATTGGTCTCAGGATAAGAATGTTCCAGGTGGTGATTTTAAATATTTTTCTTACCACACCTATTAAATCGGAGCTTGCTTGAGCTATTGGTATGCTATCTATGTTACATAATTAATAACTACAAGTTTATAAATGCAATGCCACACTATAGATGACTTGCTTTATTGACTTCTATTACTTTTACCTTTAAACACTTTGCAATGATGAGTCTATTAATATATGATAGATCTGAATTTACTCCAGTCCCATATAGCTATTTCAGTTAGATAGATAGTGTTAAAGATATTTTCTTGTCTGAAAATTTCAGAGTTTCTACCTAAATATTATGTATGTAATAAGTTCTAGTCTTGTGTTGATATTTAAAATCTATTGTTGAATGCTTTACCTACTAACTGAGATGAGGAATACACCCAAATCCAATTTGTCTGCAGGTAGAAATGTTCCAGATAGAGATTTTAAATAGTTTCTCTTACCACATACAATTAAATTTTATTTCAGCTAATCTTATGCTCTATATATTACATATTTGTAAATAAAAGCTTATAACAACAATCGTATTTGACATTCCTTCCAATATACATTATTTTTTTTATAATTAAAATACCTAATCAAACATAATTGTAAAGAAAAAGTTTGAATTTCTATTCCTAATAGTGAATTCATCATAATTCATCTGTTATTTAAATTCACAATTAGAAATCTATATCATTAACTGACACATCTAACTTCAAATTAAAACCATGTTTATATGAGTGGAGTAGATCTATTAGTCATTATATCCATGAAATTGTCACAAACAGCAGACTACTAAAGGTGCACATCAATATCAATTTTATATAGAGGAAAGATATAGCAATCTGGTACTTTATATGTGATCAAAATTTACCATCACCTTCATGCAATTGTTACAAGCATTCAATTCTGTATCCAATTACAATAATTTGTTTGAAATTTTGTCATTTTTCTGAAGACATCACAAATGCATTTTCATTAAAATCCCTTTTACCCAGTAATATTTAATTTCTATCAAAGCAATCATATACCATTGATAATTTGTAATAAAACCAATTGTTACTATGTTTCTCTCATGAATTTTATCCTGTGAAAAATGTAGTGTATCGAACACCATGATACATCATTCACTTTGTTTTTATCACGATTCATAATATGGATTTGAATATTCAACATATATAATATCTGACTCTTGTTACAATAATTATAATAATTCACGATGAATAATCATAATTAATACTTACAGATTCAAAGAATGGTAAAAAGTTTTTAACATTCAATAAGAATCCAAATCATTTTACCAATTATAATATGCAATTCTTTAAAAGTATTGACATGATGGTTACCTAAGATTGGATTACATGAATGCATATACGCTCAAATCTTTTGGATTCAGTCAACTGCCAACGTCTTTTGTTTGTAAGATTTAATTATAAATTTCTCTGCACTGACTATTTATCTAGAATGAGGCTGTTCTCTTTTTTTTTTTTGATTTGGGCATACTATTAAGCAATGTGGTAGGTTCAATATCAACTTTTGGGTCTTTATAGATTTTAAAAAAATCAAATTTATCTAAAAAAAATTCTTTCTATCATGAGTAATTAGGAAAGATAGTTGAATCATACTTTATCTGATGAACAACTGACATTATTCAAGAAATTTCTTTTTTTCATTATTCCAGTGATTATTTTTTTCAATTTTCTTCCATAATAATGGATGGAAAATTCTTTTAAATAAAGTTAACATTTCTTAAATACTAATTCTATTGTGCAAAGAAAGCCAAAAACTTATGAAAGAATCAGAGACTGCTTAATATTGGGAAAAATATTTAAAAAAATTTAATCAGATACTCAATTAAAAAAAAAAAAAACAGTTTTCTTAAATTGGTAGAGAACAAGCTAAAATATTTTATAATTTACTATTTTTTTATTAGATGCATCATCTGACTGATTCTATATGAATGATTGATAAAAAATATTTATATTTTTGTTCAAAATTTTATCAATGTCATACATTTCGTAATAGTTTGCATCTAAAAGGGAAAATAAACATGAACATTTCTATTAACATTTGTACTGTTCTTCAATAATATTTCTCCAATTGTGACAGTCATCTATTTCATATATTTATATTTTGAATTTTCCATTGTCCAAAATATTTAAAAATAATATTGGCATTTGTGAATCTTTCTTTTAAATAAATTAAACATGTCTGCTTAATATGGTTATCTAAATTTCTTTGAAGTAAACATAACTTTCTATCAGTCAAGTGTGAATTCTTAGTGGTATTATAGATGTTTTAGATCATAGATAAAAACGGGTGCCATTTTACCACCTATAGATTGTCTAGATAACAAATAGATTGAGATTCAGACACATGAGTACTGTTTAGGTGTGGCATGCTTTAAACACCTATAATGTAAAGTTAGCATAATGAAAACTCTATTAATTGTTTATTATCACAATAATAAATAAAAGTAAAACAATATTACATTGATAGAGCATAATTTATTTTAAAGACAAATTATTTTTAAACGATACGCATTGCCCCATCTGTTTAAAATTATCCTGTGATATAAAAAATCGTATTACATCCTACAGAAATTAACATATAATTTATATATATGAGATAGTGGATGTTTGCTCTGATTTTTATGTAAACAAAAAACTACGCTTGACAGTGTTTTTGGTAGAATGCCATCTATTGTCATATATATATATATATATATATATATATATATATATAAATGCAAAACCATAAAACAATACAGTACTAGATTAAATTCAAAATTTTACCAAAAACCTTACACAACCATGGTTTTATCTACTACAAATAGACCTTCTCAAGTGAAAATCAACCTAAAAAAAAACATATATATATATATATAAACCAACAAACCTTCCCATAATTCATTTCAAACTCCACCTTTCCTTAATATCAGAATCAAGGCGTTTTATCATCAAAGTCTCCTTTATTCTTCTTTTTAACTCATTCTTTTCACACACACACATACACACACACACACATATATATATATATATATATATATGAGAGAAAGAGAGAAACTCCCAAATAAGGTCTTAAAAATTTTTGCTGAATATCCTTAACCCCAGAACTGTTTCTGCTACTGGCTTCTTCAGTGAGGTGCTGGAGTATTCACACATTAGATTAAAATTACCAGGACAACCCATTACTTTATCCATATGTCTCCCAATCTAGCTATCTAATTTAAATAACCATATTGGATTAAACCAAATTCAGATACACCATATATTAAAAGCTTTAGCAATATAAAATCACCAATGCTTAAACAGCAAAAAATAAAATTACAAATAAACCATAGAGCTTTAAAAGCACTAAGCTTTAAATAAATTTAATAAATATATAAAACTTATTTAGCGAGCATTATAAGTGCATAATTATTGATATTAAATAAGTCAAGTAAAATATCACATGGTTTAATTTAACAAGCTTATATTATAAATGTTATATATATATATATATATATATATATATATATATATATTGTACCGGTAAAAG